>JAXGGA010005721.1:0-75759 GCA_038373865.1 Uloborus plumipes
AGTTGCAGCAGAGAGGTAAATGGAAGTCATCTAAACCAAATATAGAGACTGGACAACTAGTATTGTTGAAAGACGAACTCAAAAATCCAATGAAGTGGAGTTTAGGCAGAATTGTAGAAACTTTTCCTGCTGATGATGGAACTGTGAGGGTTGTGGAGGTAAAAACTACCTCAGGAACGTTTAAAAGACCCATCATTAAGATTGCTCCCCTACCAATTTGAAGTACTTTTGGACATTCGTCCAATGGGGGGAGGGGGAGTATGGTAGTTCTTATCGAGCGCGCCGCAGCTAAGCCTTTAATTTAATTATTATTGCACTTTGCTTGCACGCGTTTGGCAACGATTAAAAAAAGGTTTTTGTTTTTAGAATTCCGTATTCTGAGTCAGTTGTTCGTTGCATCGTTTAGCGCAATGAAATATCTCTTCATGTATTCTATTATTCTATAATTCATATCTCTTGATATATTCATCTTGTGTACATAGTATTTTGTGTTGTGTTATAATAAATATTTATCGCATTTAATGAAGCAAATTCATAACTCATCGAACTCACATAATGCAGAGTAAGCGGATTTACGAGTTTTTAAAGAAATACGAGGTAACCCGCCATGCTCAATCAGTACCAAAGATTGCCTGACAAATTCAATTTTAAGACTACAAATTCGGAAGCATGAAAGGGAGATACTTTTGTTTTTAATATACATTTGAACTAATTAAGGGGCAGCCGATTTCAAACACCCCCCAACTTTTTTGACCTCGCGACGGACCTGAAAAAAGTGTCCCAAAATGAGCCGCTCTCTCTAATGACAAAGTCTTAATCGGTGTCTTAAAAATCTAACGAGCAAAGGAAAAATCAATCTACTGCCGTAACAAGATATACAACAAAATTCATTTCGTGGCATAGCTTCTCGTAGCAAACACGAAGTGTGACAAGAAAATTTACTACCCTGGTTTTTCAAATGTGTCCCGATCCACACCTCTCGGCTCCATTGTGAGCCTATTTACGATTTCGGACCACGCTTCTGGTCGTTTCTACACACAAGGGGATAAAAATGCAATCGTATATTATTTAGTTACCAATCCCCAGTTCTCGCTTGATTCGACTTGAACCCTGAACTTGGCCTATTCCTTCAAGAGCTGTCATTCCTAACGCCTATCTCATGCTCGCTACACAGCGAATCTGCTCTTCGACACGTATGAAATCAGCGGCTGGCAAGATTATATGCGTTTGCTTTTTGCTTTTTCTTGCCATTCCTTTCCTCGATTGCAATTGGAGGAATTTTCGACTGCGTGAAATTCTTTCGATATCGTGGAAAACGTTTTAATTAACATCTTCAATGTCTTCATCAGCTGGTCAGATTGGAAGATGTTTTCTCAAAAAGTGAACATAAAAGTGGTAGAAAGGTTACTAGGGTGATGAAATAAAAGTCAAACACTTGATTACGGGAGTGGTTTTTCATACTAACAGTCGATGAAAACAGTTTGAATCTTCAGTCAATATTTCGTCCAATAGTGAGTGTAGAAAATGTCATCGTATGACTTGCTTCAGCACGTACGAAATCAGCGGCTAGTAAGATCAAGTGTGCTTGTTTTTGTTTTTTCTTGTCATTATTTTCTTCAATTGCAATTGGAAGAATTTTAAACTGCGTGAAATTCGTTCGATATCTTGGAAAACATTTTAATTAACATCTTCAATGTCTTCGTCAACTATTCAGATCAGAAGATATGTGCTCATAAAGTAAACATAAAAATGGCAGAAACGTTAATGAAATAAGAGATAAATAATTGATTACACGGGGAGTGGTTTTTTATATATTTACATAATCCTTAATGGAAAAAATATTAATTATCAGTTTTAACTTCGTCTTCTAATGAATATAAAAAAGTCAGCATCTGACTTTAATTTCAGTAGACCCAAGCAGACTTGAACCAATAATAATTTTCAACTGTATGTGGAAACATAGCCAAATTTTTATTCCCCCTTTAAAAGTATGAAAACACTCTTTGAAATTTTTTGTACGAAATTCAATTTTAAAAGTTAAACATGTAAAAACAGTAAATACCAAAACAGCGATCAACTTCATGAAAAGGTTAAAAACTTTCAAGATGAAATTTGAAATATCAGGGAAAGAAGAGTACTGTTTTGATTGTTAAAATTTTGAAGAATTTGATGTTTTGTATTTAAAAAATAAATAAATAAAATAAGCGCTCAAATGTAAATTTTTAAAAACCAATTGGTATTTTTTTCCTTTTCCACGATGCTAACTTTTTATTTATTGCAAGGCCTCAAAATACGCATGTATATTTTTTTGTTGCGAATTAGCATTCTAGTAGCCAATGTATAGCACATAAAGCCACAAAGACCACCTGGCTTATTTTATTATTATTTTAATTCCTTCTCTGTTTATTTATTTAATTATTTATTTATTTACTTTTTTGTTTGTTCATTTCATTTTTTACAACCAATGTCTTATACATATGCTTGTTTAATGCCCAATCAAACGCAGAATTATAACTTTCAAAAAAAGTTCTAAGTAAAATTTTTCAATTTTCCGTACACTTTAACATCTTTCACAATGAATGATGAAAGACTGATGAGCGAATAAGTACCAAGTGCCTCGCCTTGCTCCACTCATATCTCCAGCAGCACTGAGCCAACATTCTAGGCGAGAAACCATTAACAGCAAACGCGTTGCGAATCAGCATTCTAGTAGCCAATGTATAGCACATAAAGTCACAAAGGCCACCTGTTGCGAAAGATCTTGCCCGTGATGTATGGCGGAACATCTTTCAAAAATTCTGTCAACCCGTGACCCTGCAAAGAGCAACTACTTAAATACAGGTGGAGTTTTACACACTGTATATTTATTATTTAAAATTTTTTCGCTCTCACCTCACAAGACATAAATTTGAGCTCTGCACTTCTAATACGTGAAACGGAAATGGATAAGGAAGATAAAGTGTCTCTAAGTGATTACGTACCTTTTTTTTCTGTTTAGTTTTTATTTCTGTTCATTGTGATCATACTGAAATCTGTAGAACAATAATGACATCCTTTCCATCAGAGTAACAATTTGAAAAATGAGGCTTGTTTTCTTGCTCCGCGTCTATTCATTTGTTACTTGAATCGAGCATAAATCCTAGAAAAATGCGAAATGGATGTTGGAAATCGAGAGTGGGTAGTTTGGTAACTTTAAGAATGCAAATTAAGTAGGATTCTGACTGAATTTAATGTAAACATGTATCAGTTGAAACATGTACTGAGTATTTTCAAATTCGTTCTTCATCTTTATTGGGCATAAGATGGTTTTGTGTGCCTGTTTTAAACAAGACTGCGGATCGATTTACTAATCTTTTACAGAATTAGTGTATTCTCCGAGACCGGCACCCATTCTTTCATGTGGCACTGCTATCTACGGGATGCCATTGCCACGAGAACATTGAAGCCCAGTTTCCCCACTAGATGGAGGTACCTAGGCTCTGTTCGATGCAAACTGCACTAGGAATTTAATTTTGCCAAGAGATACTCCATGCCAAGCGAGTACGCGAGGGATCTTTTACGTGCCGCATAATCATGGATTTTCTGCATCATGAAGATCCACCGACTGGACACCCCCTCCCCTTCCATGGAAGTTTTTAGTTTTCTTGCTGCATCACTTTGAAAGTTCTGCCAGACAGGTGAAGATATCTAATGGAGCGTCTCAGAGAAATTCCTACACATCCTACAAAAACTACTGCATTCAGGTCCGTCATTTTGGGGGGGGGGCAGGGGCAGGGGGGTCAATTGCTCTCCGCCCTGACTTTGAGAAATTATTGTATATACACATAAGTGGGCGTGGTTTTTGTTTTTTTTTCCATTGAAATTACGTTGTGTATGCACCCTTTGCCCCCCCCCCCCCGGAAAAACTTGAAATGATGTCCCTGACTGCATTATTGAACCCTTAGCACAAAATACAATAATTAAAAATATATACTCACGTCTCTTTGGTCTTTTGCTCATTTGCTTGTTATCATTGGAGTTCATAGGATTGTGTTCAACTCAATTGCAATGAAAGTACTAAAGGTTAATCACCTAACAATTTTTGTGCTGTATTTTTTTATTTATTTATTTATTTTTTTTATCCATCATTGCAAAGATCATTAGCTACTGAAAGCATATACTTTGGATGGCATTTAAAAAAAGAAACAGCCATTAATACAAAATCTACAAGTTTTAATTCACCACTTTATCGGTTAGTATCAATTATCTTAAAGAAAACCCCTGTATCATTGAATTCTTGCTCTTATATAAATTACATGTGTGGCTCTGTTTATTGAATTCCAACAATTTGTTCGGCTGTTCTAAAAAGACCTCAGCAAGGTGGTAATAACACCTCAAAACTGGTCATCTTCCAAACATGAAACCTTCACTTTTCCGAACACCTGTGACGAGCTGACACTGATAATAGCGGCATTATAATTAAACTGTTGATTTCAAACGAGCTCTAGGGAGGGAAGCTGGCAACAACTTGGAAAATGACAAGGCGTTGACGTGATCTCACATCACTAAATCTGTACTTAACACATTAATAGAGGCTCTTTTTTTATGGCGTCTATCGATAGAATAATAATAAGAGAAGGGTGGTCGCAATGGTGAGCATTTCTGGTCGCCGTACAAAAAATGCGATGTTACTGGGTCCACAACTGACTCTTTGCTTCTTTCATTTTTAGCGCAGAGAATCGATGATATCAAGTAGACAAGTGTGAAGAATATTTTGTTATCATGAATATTTTGCTATCAGCTGCTATAATAAGCATGTTGATCTTCATGTAAAAGAATGTGCAGATTTATATATAACATGTATAACAAAATAGCCAATGAAAATCACATTAAAGAATGAAAAGTTGCACTATACGAAGATCATTTATTTCAGGGCCGCAATTAGACTATTCTTTTGGGGAGGGTTTTATCAACTCATTTCTCATGAAATCTATATGATAAATAAACTTTTATTTCATGTTCTATATTATATTGCTTTTTGTAACGGTAGATGTTTAAGGGGCATTAACATGAAAAATAAAATAACATATATATCCAGTGAAAGAAAAAAATTTGATGCGTACAAAGCATATTCGCCCCAGTTAAAAAGGTGTATTGTTGTGCATGAAATTATGTTTGCAAAAACTACAATAAAAATAAATACTGCAGATAAATCAATTAATTTGTATTATCATTCAATAATGATAATTTCATTTTTCAAATAAAATTTAAAAGTAAATAAGAAAATTAAAACTAAATAGTAATAATGTTATTTTTTAACAAAAAAGGGTGTTAATAAGCATTTTTTTTTAATAGTTTTGAAAAATTTCGAAGGAGGTTTGAACCCTAAAAACCCACCCCTTAAATACGGCCCTGATTTATTTTCCTTAGCAGCTTTACATGTTCGAATTTCTTCATGAGAATAAGAAAAATATTTTTGGAAAAAAAAATAGAACCGACTTTAGTTGGAAATTGCTCTAAAAAGTAAAAAATATTTTTTTTCTTTGAACACCATCGAAACTACTTTTAAACATAAGTTTTGAAATCGGCGCAAAAACGATAGGTAAAATGATATTTAACCATATTTTTCCAACATTTTTTCAAAGAAACCATTGAAAATTAAAAGCAGAATATTTGTACCATTACACGAATGTGTGGTAATCAATGAAATGAATCTATTAAAATTTATATTTATAGTTGAATTGTAGTTGCGTATGATTCTATATTGTTTTTGCGCCGACTTCAAAACTTATGTTTAAAAGTAGTTTCGATGGTGTTCAAAGAAAAAAATTATTTTTTACTTTTTAGAGCAATTTCCAACTGAAGTCGGTTCTATTTTTTTTTTTCCAAAAATATTTTATTTCATTCTTTTTAGTGTAAATGCACTTAAAATAATCAAAATATAGTTAAAAAACCATGCAGCTGTTCAAAAAACTTGCAGACCTGGACTCGATCTCATTCCATCAGGAACTTCAAACCGACGCTTTTAACCACTTGACCATCGGGTCGCTCATTGAAGTAAGGATTTACGATAGCACATATTGTTTTTAAATAACATGAAATTTTAGTTTTTCGATCATAACTTTTTTTCTAGTGAACAAATATCGTCATATGAATACATGGTACCTAAGTTAACCATCCCCTTGAATTTTACGTAAATGCAAGGTATAAAATACAGAATTTTATAAAGGTACAAAAATTAACATAATATAATTGATTGTGTATATAATTTTTGAAAAAATAATATAGGTGCCGCAAATCAAAAACCATTTATTGCCACAATCGATTCAAAGCCCCAAAAATGGCGCAAACGTCCATAAGAAAATTCTATAGCATCGAAGAACCCCATTGCCAATTTTAACAAAGATCCGACCAAAACTGTCATTTTGTACCATAAAAAAATGTGGGGCACATTCCCATGGGAGGATGTACCTGCATAAGGACATTACAATCATTAAAATAATTTAAAAAAAAATATGCAGCTATTCGAAAAAATCCTTGCAGACCTGGACTCGATCTCATTCCATCAGGAGCTTCAACCTGACGCGCATAACAACTTGACCATCGGGTCGCTCATTGAAGTAAGGATTTACGATAACAGATATTGTTTTAAATGACATGAAATGTTAGTTTTTCGATCATAACTGTTTTTCTAGTGAACAAATATCGTCATATGAATACATGGTACCTAAGTTAACCATCTCCTATCTATTTAAAAAAAATCGTCCAAATCGGTTCAGTAGATCAGATGTTATGTGCGAAAAAACAGACAAAAAAAACATACGCTTTGAATTAAGAACCTCCTCTTTTCTTGAAGTCGGTTAAAAATTGAAAGTAAAAGTAATTTGAATTGTGAGAGAAGGAGTTAGAGTAAGACTTGGAAAATTGGTGCAAGTTTTTGCTTTTCATGGAAAATAATTTTCAACTAAAGTGGACTCTAGCTTTTTTCAAACACCACAAATCAAAATCTTATTTTTTAAAAATGTGTGTTACTTTAATGATCGTTCATACCCCCCCCCCCCTCGCAGTGCAAAAAAAACATTACACAGCAGATTTTTCCCAATAACTCAAAACTCATGGTGTTTGATACATTTTATTTGTTTGTAATGATGTTTTTTAGTCACAACCAATATGAAAATCACAAAAAACAGTTACTTTAATTTTTAACATATATTTATCATCTTCAGAATTTTTGACTTTTAATTTTACCTTGAATTTGACGTAAATGCAAGGTATAAAATACAGAATTTTATAAAGATACAAAAATTTACATAATATAACTGACTGTGTATATAATTTTTGAAAAAATAATATAGGTGCCACAAATCAAAAACCATTTATTGCCACAATCGATTCAAAGCCCCAAAAATGGCGCAAACGTCCATAAGAAAATTCTACAGCATCGAAGGACCCCATTGCCAATTTTAACAAAGATCAGACCAAAACTGTCATTTTGTACCATAAAAAAATGTGGGGCACATTCCCATGGGAGGATGTATCTGCATAAGGACATTACAATCATTAAAATAATTTTAAAAAAAATATGCAACTATTCGAAAAAATCCTTGCAGACCTGGACTCTATCTCATTCCATCAGGAGCTTCAACCTGACGCGCATAACAACTTGACCATCGGGTCGCTCATTAAAGTAAGGATTTACGATAACAGATATTGTTTTAAATGACATGAAATGTTAGTTTTTCGATCATAACTTTTTTTCGAGTGAACAAATATCGTCATATGAGTACATGGTACCTAAGTTACACAATCTCCTATCGATTAAAAAAAAATTGTCCAAATCGGTTCAGTAGATCAGATGTTATGTGCGAACAAACAAAAAAAAAGTATACGCTTTGAATTGAGAACCTCCTCCTTTTTCGAAGTCGGTTAAAAACAACAACTCCTTCTCTAAAATAGTAGTAGAGTCAATTAAGGGGTTTCAGTTTAAAGAGGAAACAATGTGCTTACAAATTTGCTATCGATATTCTAACGAATAACGTACATTGCAATTATAACGGCATACACATCATTTAGCATTGATGGCTTTAAACCAGTCTTTTTGGTTTCTGTTTCTCCTTATATTCCAAGCTTGCCATTGGTTTTTGTAATGTATAAATGCTATTGCAAGCTTTTTTGGAATTGGTACGTCGCTTTTTGTAACGTTTTTGTAGTATTTTTATCCATAACTTTTCTTCATCGATTTTTAAAAGTCTTTCCGAATAATATTGTGCATTGTACAAGTCTTTGCAGAAAATTTAATAATTTTCTATTCAGCAGTTTTATGTTTTCTTCCATAGTTCCCTCTATTTTATTGACTTTATATCTTCAATATACATGCCTACAAATTTCCGCGAACATATGTACCTTCCTTACGTTAGATTTATTTAAGTTTATAAAACTTAAATATTTGGCAAACTCCAAAACAAAATATATTTTCACCATCCTCGTTAAAAATAGCCAAAATTCAAACATTAAAAAAAAAACGCGCACCTTTTTCATTATCTCTTGACTACAAACTTGAAAATATATATGTAAATGAAACTTTAAATCAGAATGTACTTCGAATCATTGTTAGTTAAAAAGGAAGCAGAATTGCTCACTTTTCCTGGCTTATAGCTTTTGCCATGGAAATGAGGTTCACTCTTGAGGAATCTCTCATGTTTTGGTATACTTTTTCTCTTCTTGTATCGATTCTATAATTTCTGCTCATATTTACGTTTTATTCTTATTTTTTGCCGACAGAGTTGTGTGTAGGGGCTGAGCCGCTGGCCTCTCACGTAAAAGGGGCACGTCCAAAGGGGCTACCGACTGGAAGCGGGTTCAAACCCGGCTCTAGTCGGTGGATTTTCATGATGCAGAAAATCGACAGCGTCCATGTCGTGTGATTATGCGGCACGTAAAAGATCCCCGGAGTTCTCGTTTGGCTTACAGTATCTCGCTGCAAAATTGGATTCCTAGTGTAGTTTCGCTTCGAATAAAGCCTAGGTGCCTCCATCTAGTGGGGAAACTTGACGTCAAAATTCTCGTAGCAATGGCATTCCGCAGATAGTGGTGATGCATGAAAGAATGGGTGCCAGTTTTGGGGAATGTACTTGGTTTACAAATGGTGCAGTATAGCAAAACGCAGCACCGTTTGAAACAAACTTTCTTACTTTTTTGTTTTTGCCTTTGGACAAGAATCTTTTTTATTTTCGTTTTCTATGTATTTTTTATTCTTACTTAGCTATTTTTGCAGTATTATTTATATTTATTCTATTTCATTTGTTTATTTATTTAAAAATTAACCATGGTTGTTACCAATTGAAAAAAAGCTTAGTAGGATCTCTCGCAATCTATACGTATAATTACTACTCATTTAAAAAATCTAATATTCATTGTAAAATGAAATGATTTTCAAAATTAAATATGTAAATAACTTAGTGTTTGACTTAGAAACGAGCTACTATTCCAATATAAATAGGATGCATCTCAGAAAATATTGGGGGTTTCATTTTTGAAAAAAAATGTTATTAACAGCGTTGTAATAATTAAGCCAATTTCGAATAAATATTTCCTTTTTTTATTGAACTTCGTTAGTAGAAATTTTGAGATTTTCGCTTTAAAAAGAAACCGAGAATTCTCGATTTTAGGATTAATTAATGAAGTCAAGTGTTTCAATATTTCTCATCTGAAAATATGCTTTTTCTTTGGATCATGTGATCATATTCATAAAAAGTTTTTAACAAAATACAAAGTTCATTTTAAGAACTCTAACTAAACTTGTATTTTACTATCTATTTTATAACACTATCTGAACTTACAAGTACAAAATGATCAAGAATGCTTTTGGATTTAATGTATCTAAACACGATCTAGGCCCTTTTTTAGATAAAACTAAGTTTAAAATCATTGTAATTACATTTTTTGTTGTAGTTGTAGTAAAAATTCAGTAATTTCCATTTGAAAACATACTTCAGTAAAACATGATAAAGATTTTCATTAATTGTAGAGTTGTAAAACGCAGTTGAAAATTTAAACATTTTATGAAATATTTTTTTTAAACAGATTAGAAAAAAATGGTTCATGTCCCTTCATAACAATAATTTTTCAAAAGAAGAAAAATCTTACCATCTTATTAAACAAATGCATCTTTTCTATTTTAGATTTAACTAAAAATTTTTTTTGCTGAAGTTATCAGTAAATATATCTCCTTTTTTTCTCCACTAAAACAATCGAGTAATTTTTCTTATCGTGAAAGCTGGGCTACAAATGCGTGGACTGCTTTTCAAAAAATCAATTTTTTGAATTGAAAAAATGGAAAGAAAAAGAAAAAATTCGCTCATTAAACAAACTAATATTTCCCATCTTACATTCAACTTAAATAATTCCCAATATGTTTTGATGGCTATCAATAGATACATATCTTGCTTTTTTCACGAAAACAATTGAGTAATTTTCCTTGGCGTGAAATTTGGGCGACAAATGCGTGGACTACTTTTCATAAAATCAATTTTTTAAATTGAAAAAAAAAGAAAGAAAAAGAAAGAAAAAGAAAAAAATCGCTCATTAAACACACATATTTCCCATTTTACATTTAACAAAAATAATTCCCAATATGTTTTGATGGCTATCTATAGATACATCTCTTGCTCATTTCACCAAACAATCGAGTAATTTTTCTTGGCATGAACGTTGGGCGATAAACGCGTAGCAAGTAGCAGCAACCTCGGGCGGCAGCTTGAAAATAACGTGCTCTAAAATGCGGAAATCACCATCATTATCAAAGCGAAGTGATTGGTTGATTACAGGGTAGGCTTTACTTCGGTATCTTATTCCCAGGATTAATGGTTTCTGATTAAATGTTATTCCTGCTATGCGCTTTGCTTCACTTGAAAGCTGTCATTTGTAATGTTCGAAAAGTCCTTTGCTGCTTTTACTCTGCTCAATTTTTCCTGTTTTCATGTCAATCGTGACAGATAAAGTCAATCATGCGAAGACGAACTCTTTGAGGACACATATTTTTAAGAAGTTATGCACCAACGGTTGGGTAAGGAAAGAGAAAACGAATACGAATCATAAAAAATGCTGTTCTTAGAAATGTTAAAAGCTTAATTTTCAGAGTAAAATGTTACTAAAATATTTCGGTATGTTGTTTTGCGACAGTAGTTAGACCCGCTTCTCTGTTTTATGTTTTTATATCGTTAGATATTGAATAGATTTTTCATGACGTTCAATATATTTTCTCATTATTAACACAGAGTATATTTTTTGCAATCTTAGACTTTCTTTTAATCAATTTTCAATTTTAAGTTTGCTGTAACTCGGACAGTGAAAGAAAATGTCGATTTGGAGGAACCGTTATCAACGCAATACTATCTCACAGCAGAACAAATTGTGCAAAATAGTCCGTTTACTTTTGTAGATATACGATTTTTTTTTTTTTTTGGTAAAACTGACAAAGGAAATTTGTGAAGAGTACAATGAGTGCTTTAAAATAAAACTACCTAAAATGTAGTAGCCACACATTCATGAATTAAGTTTTCGCAAAAAATGAACAAACTTTTTTCCCCATGTTTTACAAATTTAAATCAAAAGAAAATTTCATGACACAGTGGACTACAGCAGAAAATTATCTTTGTACGCTCTATATTATGAACATACTTGTGCATCTGTGTAGTGTATATGAATGAATAAGTACATTGCTTGATTAAAAATATTTTTAGTTATAAAAGAAATTCAAAAAAGTTTGTTAGGTAGAGAAATTGAAACGGAAATTAATATTTCGTAAGAAATAGATCTGGAACAAAGAGAATTTTGAAACAAAAGGACTAATGAGGAGGTTCTTCATGAGTATCAGTAATAAGTCCAGAAAGATCCTAGATGGACCACCGGTAATATGGAAGAATAATTCTGTTAGAGATTTTTCTGTTAAAAAACTTCCATAAAAAGTGGCTTCATAAACTGAACTTTCTGTGATGTTCTTAAAAATTAATTGAATTATAAAAAGTGATCTTTCGGAAAATGACTGAAGTAAAGGGGAAATTCTCATTCAAATGAAATCAACAATATTTTTTTTTTTTAGTAAAAAGAATTTATTCATTAAAATGTTTTGGAATCATGGAAAATGTATGAAAGCAAACTGTTTTTATGATAAAATATTGAAACAAAAGGAAGCTGGATGACAAGAATTTTTCAAGAAAAACTTTCATTCACAAAAATTCGAAAAAAGTGGTTAACAATTGAAAGCAGTATGTTTTTAATACGAAAATCATTGTTTTCAAATCGGACTGCGTTAAGTGCCTTGGTAATTTTCAGACCTAGTGCATTCCCCCGATATGGTATCCAGCCTTTCATGTGCCACCATTAAAAGAAGAGAGAACCATTTAAAAATCAAAGTTTAAAAAAGGTAAAACAGAACGAAATTTTAATGAAATAAAATTTAGGTAAAACACGCTCAAAGCTTGAAAAATAAAACAACCTAGTTTTCCTCCAAGAGCTCTAAAAACCCTCTAAAAATTCATCAAACGGCGGCAGACTGCTGTTCCCCTTTCCCACACTTACTCCGATCTACCCTACTCCATCTCTTTTAACGCATCTTGAAACGCAAAGTTTGGGACACACAATCCTGAAAAATAATAATCTGCAATTTTTATCTTAACAGCCCTAACTTAGATTACCATTTTTATTTTGTCAACATTCATCTGTCTAAAGTAAAGCCCACAAGTCTAACCGGTAGTGCACGGAAAACTCATAACAAAGAGTTTAATTTTTCAACTCCAATTGCCCTCACAGAACATTTATAACCGCTATCGTATTTCTTGACACGTATTAAAAATACCAAAAGAGAAATAAGACGAATAACTGCCCACTCATGTTTTTTCTTTCAATGTCGTTAGAACAACGTTGGTACTCGAAAGAACAGCCGAATTTCACGTTCGAATTCTTTTTCGATGTGGAAAAATTCTTAACCTCCGAGGTTGAAGCAAATTAAGCACCGGAGCTGTATCGTTTTCACGCATCTTTTTAAAGCCAGTGTACCTTTTCTGATAATTAGAAATTCTTGGCACGCTAGTAACTCGAAGAGATCACGTGTTTCGGAGATTTCTTTGCGGGGCTACATCTGTAACTCCCACCGTCACCTTTTGGGTGCATCCTGCTTTTCGAATACAATTTATTTTGCCTGTTTGCTCGTGAATCCAGCAGCTGATTTAGAAAAGGGGGCGTCCGAGAGAAAAGGAATGGTGCTGGAAGAAAGTGGAAACGTTCCAATTTTTCTTCAACTGTAAAAGTTTATACAACTTTTATTCGAGGATGTTAAAAATATTCAACGCTAAACTTAGTTATCTTCTAAGACTTTTTTTAATTATTTTTTTTTTAATCTTAAGTAGTAGGCACATGATTTATTTTTCTTTCAGAAGGCTTAAATGATATTTATTCTTAAAGGATGCATTTCCTACTGCGTGTCCTTAAACATCAAAATTAAGAATTCTGAAATTAGTAGTAGTTTAGAAAAATCAGTTTTTGAATGAAGTTCGCTGGAAAATTACATTTCTCATAGCATGTTTTGTTTGAAAATAAATGTACAGCAAAACCTGTAAAGTTTACCACCCTTATAAACTAACCACCTGTCCAAGTTGACTACTGTTGGAAGATACAAAATCTATCCTACATCATATAGACCAACTTCTAGAAATATACCGCCTGTCTAATTTTATCCAGACCAACTTCTAAAAATTGATCGCCTGTCTAACTTGGCTCCTTAAGAGTAGACCACTTGAAGTATTAGTGCACACTATTGCAAGTGCATTAGCACGGCAAGTGGTCAACGTACGCAGATTTCACTGTACTCTTGAATACTTGTATGATAAAATTAAATTAAGAAATTAATGGTTTTATGATTATAAGGAAACGGGATTTCTTCAAAAGTTTCTTGTTAATCCAATATCAAAGTAGAACTCCCAGAATAGTACTACTACTGAATGAAACATAATAAATATCAATAAAAATTCTAACCCTTGGCAAAAATATTATAAGGTAAAATGCTCGAGCTGTATTTACACATGCTTTTTAGTTTTTACTTTTGATTGAGTGCAGACTTCTCAAGATTTTACATGTCTTTCATTTTTTGTATGTTATCATTGTTTTTTTTTTTTTTTTTTTTTTCTTATTCTCTTTCAAGTATTGTACATCATACACTGCGATGCAAAAGTTTAGACAAAATGCAAATATATGAATAAAAAGAAAACTATTCAGCGAAATGCTTTCAAATTTCTACTGCAGGTACACAATATGGTCCCAAATACGTGTCTGGAGTTTTGAAAAATATAACCGACACGAAAATCGGAAATTACAAAAGACATTTTTTTTCACTGCTGCAAAAGTTTAGACAAAAGTCAGATTTTATGCAAATATCTTTTAAAATGTGATTGGTGGAGGTAAGGCGGGACTTTATTATTCGAATATAAAGTTCAGAGATTGCTGAATGAATAATAAACATCCCAAAAGCTCTGTAAATAGCGTGTAAAGAAGATGAGGAAGTCTCGAAGCCGAAATTTGAAAATGACCCTACTTCATTAATGTTGTCTTTTAAATCGGCTCCAGTATGGTAGTACATTGTTTTTTACTTCTTGGAGAGCAAATTCAGACATGCGTATCGATCAAAAAATCCAAGAAAAATTACATTTCTTAAGGATGAAGGAATTAAAGAAACGGTTCGAACTGACGATTCGCCCCTTATTCCTACAAAACTTCAACCTGGGTCAAAAACAGCACGTGACAGCATATGTAGATGAACAACTGAATCGGAATGCATAAAAAAAACATCGAATTGTACTTGAGCCTTTTCGGACAGAGTGTTCCAAATAAGCAAGATTTAAATGGTAAAAGCAGCACAGCATATGATCACTGGATCTTTTCTCAAGTCCCGCTAATAGAATCATAATCCATCTAGGCCATCCCAATTTTAATAATTTTCATCAGAGAAAGTAAAATTCATTTTTGAGTCACGATGATACATATGCTGCTTTTCCCATTAAAAATTGACTTATTTGGAACACTCTGTCCAAAAAGGCTCAAGCACAATTCTTTGTTTTTTTTAGGCATTTCGATTCAGTTGTTCATCTTCTTATGCTGTCACGTGCTGTTTTTGACCCAGGTTGAAGTTGTGTAGGAATAAGGGGCGAATCGTCAGTTCGAACCGTTTCTTCAATTCCTTCATCCTTAAGAAATATAATTTTTCTTGGATTTTTTGATCGATACTTATGTCTGGATTTGCTCTCCATGAAGTAAAAAACAATGTACTACCATACTGGAGCCGATTTAAAAGACAAAACATTAATAAAGTAGGGTCATTTTCAAATTTTTGCTTCGAAACTTTCTCATTTTCTTCACACGCGATTTACAGAGCTTTTGGGATTATTTATTATTCATTCAGCAATCTCTGAACTTTATATTCGAATAATAAAGTCCCACCTTACCTCCACCAATCATATTTCAAGGGGTATTTGCATAAAATCTGACTTATTTCTAAACTTTTGCAGCAGTGAAAAAAAATGTCTTCTGTAATTTCCGATTTTCGTTTCGGTTATATTTTTTAAAACTCCAGGCACTTATTTGGGATCATATTGTGTACCTGCAGTAGAAATTTGAAAGCATTTCTCTGAACAGTTTTCTTTTTATTCATATATTAGCATTTTGTCTAAACTTTTGCATCGCAGTGTACTATATTTCTCTGACATAATCAACACGAATAAACCTTTTTAATCTCATTAAAAAAAATTCTTACGGAAACGCAAGGAATTGAAAGAAAAAAAAAAATATGAATGAGGATTCTCCAGAAAAAGAATTGAACTCTATGCACTATAATTGTCTACAATTACTGTGCATTAACGTCAGTTTAAAACTTGATGCTTGAAAATTTGTGTGTTATTTATTGGATACTACAAGCGATTCTGAAGCAAAAAATTGCGCCAAACAAATTTGATAATCATCTAAATGTGGCACATTTTCTTTAACCCGAAGCTAACTTTAGCTTATAAATTTCAAAACAACTTTCCTGGTTGGAAGTTTTATGATTTGAAAAAATGATTTAATATTTTCATTTTAGAAAGGGTTCAAATTAGAGTCAAAGAAAAATTATAATTTCGAATAAAATAAAATTAAGTTACTTGAAAAATTTTCCGAAACGATGTTCCGTTAAGTAGAAAATGCTGAAACGATACGATGCTGAAACGTATATGCTGGCTCATAACATATAGTAGATCTTCTTAATTTTTTCAAAGTTAATAAAAACTTTTAAAGGTTTTCCTGGCTCTTCAGTTATTTTTTTATTTTTTGAAATTTGTCTTAGATTTTCAAAAGTAAAACATGTTTTGTTTAATATTCTTAAGTTTTTGACGATTCGTTTAGCTCAACTAACAAACACGAAGTTCGTGTGTGTTTAATTTGCAAAAATGATTGCCTCTGTACTATTCAATTTTGATTTCTACTTCCAGTATTTGTAACAAAACAGAAAACGTACACATTAATAGCATGATTAGGAGTGAAGAAAGGGGCAGCTTCAAGGATCAAAAGACTGGGACACGAAGGAATAAAAGTCGGACTTCGTTCCAAAGTGGCATGTTCGTTTTATTTGCCTTGTACGACACGCATGGACCATGACTGCGGAGTTGGAGTCAAACTAATTTAGGAATAAAGGATTCAGAGTCGGAGTCGGAATCGAAGGCTTTAAAATTCCAAAATTTAGAGTCGGAGTCGGTCATTTTCCCTCCGAGTCTTTGCCAAGGATGCAGACGGAGTCAAGATGATTTTGGGGTAAAAGAATCGGAGTCAAATAAGACTATTCTTAAAATTTCGGGAGTCAGAGTCTGAGCAGGGACCGGTCATTTTCCCTCCGACTCAACAGCCCTGGAACTATTCTATTCCGGTCAGCATTCAGAAGATCTATCAAAATCGTGGATTTAATCTAGCATTGTTGATACAGGAGATTTGCAACAGCAACAACAAGCGTCTCCATTGAATTTTGTTGAAGAAATTATTAATTTTAAAGTGCCTAATGAGGCATTTGGATCGTATGTTATTCCCCTGCTGTCAGGATCTTATAGTTATATGTCTACAATTTTAAAATCACATGTAATGAAAGCAGACATAGTAACCAAGCACCCGTTCAATTAGCACTCTTAGGGGTTGTGCACTTAATTACAGCGCAAAATAGGGGCGATGATTATCAATCATTGTGGGGCAAATGAAAACTATCTTCGGCTGCCATCTTCAGCCAAATCCTTATTACAAACGTGACAGATATCACCCCCCGCGGATGCTCTTCTCGACTGTTTAGACGAGGGAGCGTACTTTCAAGAAAGAAATTTATTTTGAGATCAGAAAAAAGTACAGCTCAGGAACTTTGGCTGAATTTCGCAACTGAAAGTGTAAATGAGCAATAACAAGCCAATGATACCTTCTTCTTGACCGAATAGAAAAATTTGAAAAGGGAGGTATCCGTCACAAGTTGAGCATTACTATTTTACAATACATGAGATATATCCTTTTTATTTCACAATGGTAAATTGATGTTTAATGATATGTTACCGTGAAGGACTGCAACCAGGTAAATGTCTACCTTTGCTGGCGAATGTCAAAATTTACGCAGCAAAGCGATGGGCGAAAGAGAAAACGGCTGAAAGAAAAGAAGATTTCTGATTACTGAAAAAAATATAAATTATAATTGAAAGCATAATGAAAACATCACATTTATGAAAGAGTAGTTTCTAAGTTCTAACAGCGATAAAATCGATTTTTGACATGAACTAGATCCACAACATTCGTATCCAAATTAAAGAATAGAATCATGAACATGCACACAACTAATAACTAGTCATTTACCCTATACAGACAAACCTGTCTATCTCGAATTTCACGGGACAGAAGAAAAATTCGAGATACGAAGGTTTCGAGATACAGAGATTGTGATAAATTTTTATAAAAATAAGCAATTGGAACAAATTCAAATACTTAATAGATTGTTTTGCATTAATATTGCTGAATATTTTACTGTACGACATGTTGTGAATCCACGTTTTACTAATTGTGATGACTATATCGGCAGCAAGTTAATGCATACCTTAAAGTACGAACATAGTCTTTGAATGATTGTGCAAAAGATGATTTTTGTCTCCAAGTTATACCATTGATAAAGGTGGCTGGAGAAGAAATTCAAAAATGAGAGTCGTGAAAATTCGAGATATAGAGGTTTTCGGGAAAAATCATTCGAGATTAACATGGAAAAAAAACATTAAATTTATGCTGTGAAAACAGGGAAATTGAAAAATTTCGACATAGAGAGGTTTTCGAGATAAACAGGTTCGACCGTATCAATATGGCTCAGAATATTGCGAACCATTTGCATCATCATGGTCATGCTCCATGAGATAATGTGTTACGTAAAAATAGTTATTCACATCTGAAATCACTTTTTCATTTCCATTTTTATTACGGCGAATTTCTTTTCGAAGCAAATTATTGTACCTGGAATAAACCAATCGATCATAAAAAGACAAAAGGGTTTTAACACGAAAATAGAACCTGTCCGTGATAGAACTTTCGAAATTATTCGAAATACGAATCCTTATGAAATATATTAAATCCACCGGAAACAGAGACCCGACAGTCTTATTCTGTGATCATCACTAAAATCGATGTTTAATTTTCTTTTCCCATTGCACAGCGTGAAAAAAAAAAAACAAATGTAATGCATAAACTGACTTTTTAACACTTCTGATTTATCAAATGTGCGAAAAATATCCCCGCCATCTGGCCAATCTAAAGAGATTTTTATTAAGATAGAGAAACGAATGATGTTAAGTACAGACGTCAAATGGACAGATGGCACACGAGATAAAAAGTTCCACAATGTCTTCGATCTTAAATATTTTTTTTTCTTCAATATCCTTCATGTCTTGGATCGTTACAGTTCGCTCTTTTCTCACCATAGATACATGGTTTTTTGGTACGCCATCCTTCATATTTAAAAACGTATACGTTTCGAAGTTTGAACCAAGGCTTAATTCGCATGAGATCCTGCATTTCTTTTTCATTTTATAAGAATTTGCACATTTTATATGAAGTTCAGGTTATTTAGATGTAAAAATAAGTTCTTGGGATTATGCGCAGGCAATTCTCTTCTTAGAATTTAAACCTTGGTTTGAACCTTAACTCCATGTACGTAACTATGCCTACATAGCATACTGTAAAAAATTAATATTGTTTTTACATTATAATATAACTAATTTTATAGTAATAAACTAAAATTGGTAGTTTTACAGTACTAAACTAAAATTGCTACTTTTACCGTAATAAACTGTAAAAATGCTAATTTAAGAGTTTATTACCGTGTATTTTACAGTTTTAAACTGGAACCTCTGCTGCCAGCATTCTACTGTTGTTTTTACCGTATAATTCAGCTAAATTTTACGGCAATAAACTAAAATTTCTATTTTTACAGTAAGAACCGGTAAAATTGATAGTTTTAGTTTATTACTGTGCATTTTACAGTTTTAAATCGGAACCTCAGAGCCAATATTATACTGTAAAAACAACAGTTCAATTTTTGCAGTGTAGTGGCTCAGCCAGGATGGAGATTTGGAGACCTAATCCTTTCCCAGAACTCTTGGTTTTAACACATGTTAATATTCCTAATACGGTAGTTTGTACACATTTAAGGTCGTTTGTGACCAAACCCCCACTCAGGGGCTAATTTCTGGCAACTGCAACCTAACGTGTTGAAAACTCGTGCATTGACGTTGTAGTGGTTTTATTGCTGTTGGAAACCAAGTATAGTATAGTGACCGCTGCTTATATAAATCGCGTTTGTTCTAAACAGTTAAGATTCAATGAAGAGGCTGATTCAATAAAACATCTGATTTTTGACCATTTGATTCATTAACCACTGATTCAATTAACCGACGTATACTGTATTTCGTAGTTAGCGACATTGTATAAATGTATAGCTACCGTAGAATCCACCATATTTGGCCACAGTTATATAGAAACTACGTATTCGGGAATACAAATACATTATTTTGGCCTTCTAAACTTTTAATGGACGTTTAAATAAAATCAATCGTTAAATCTGTACCTCAGAACCAGACTAACGTAAGTCCATTTTCGTCATTTTTCGGTAGAGGGGAAAAACGATTGTCGAATACATCGTTTTTTCCTTCTACTGAAAAATGACGAAAATGGATTTACGTTAGTCTGGTTCTGAGGTACAGAAATAAGATTTATAGTTTCGTTAAAATGAAAGTACAGTCAATCCTGTATGTCTCGAATTTCAAGAGAATGAAGAAAAATTCGATGTACAGAGGTTTAAGGAAACAAAAATTTTGATAAAAGTCATGAAAATTAGCAATTGGCTCAATAGATTCTTTTGAATTTGTATTATATTGAGCATTTTACTGTATGACATGCGATTACACGTCTTGCTAATTTTATAATTAGCAAGTATATCTATAGCAAGTATATGAACATCTTTAAGAGCGAAAATTATTCATCACACACACACACACACACACACACACAATGGTTGTTCCTTAAGTATGTTGAGATTTTTACTTTTCCTCAATCGAAACAATTTAAAAATTAGAAAAGCAGAAACCCATTGAACGCAACAAAATAACTGCTTTCAATTAGGGATGCACCGATTAATCGGCAATAATCGGCCACTTTACCGATTATTAATAATCGGCAAAATTGGGCCGATTAATCGGCTGAAAAATATATTTTTTTAATATTATTCTTTAAAGTGTACCTTTAGTGGCGTACGCAGACAAATCATTTCAGGGGGGGCTGAGCCAAGACTCTTTGAGAGTGGGAGGAGGGGGGAGCTCATGAAAATTAGCTAAGCAACGTAAATGTCTCGAATTTCTGCTTCAATGCCTATTGAAGTCGATGAAAATACATCACATTTTTTTGTCATTAAAATCATTGGTAAGAAAGCGTTTTTTGATAGACACAGAGAATGGTAAATTTAAATTAAAAAAAATTTCTTCAAATTTCTTCATTGCGAAAGAGGTGTTGCTGAAACACTTGTTAGCAATATTTCGGCAAACTTACGCTCTAATAATGTTAATTTGGCAGTTTAATTTGCTATTGTTCTCAATGCTGGGTTTCAATTCCACTTGCTGAAATTTATTTAACAGAATTAGATGACTGAAAAACATTTCATTCGTTTTTTCTTAAACAAGATTTGCAATAAAAATGAACAAAATGGAATAATAGGATAATCGTAAACATGGCGTATAGTAAAATAGACATGTCAAAACGAAAAAAAAATTCTTTTAATTTTTTCTTGTACTTAATTATCTGTTCTGAAAGCTTTTCTCATTTTGGGACTTCAAAAAAAAAAAAAAAGGAAATTTACAGAAAAAAAAAAACCTTAGGTTACATTTTAAAAATTTGTTTCGAAAATTTTGGAGGGGGCTGCAGCCCTGTCACCTTCACTAAGAAACTATGTGCTTGATCTTATTGACAGTAATAATAATCCTCATAGTTGATATTAAGTTTTTAATACATTTATTCTCCTGCTTTGAATAAATGGTACATTGGTACACACATAGACAATGTTGCAACATTTTTCATGTGCGATAGTTTTCTCCTTAGTACTGTGTTAGGTAACCTCTAATTTTCAAAGAATAAAAGTCTTGAATTAAATTGCTACTGATAATTAAAATTGAAAATTAAAAGTACTCCTAAATTGTGGAGTGCTCACCACAGACCCTCCACCCCATTTTTTTTAAACTTTTATGTCCAATTAATATAATTAACAAGATTTAATAAAATACTGAAATTATTTTGTGAAAATTAGGAAAATGGAAAAAAAAAATTCAGAAATAAATTATTTACTATTTCTAAACTCGGAATTGTATAAGAGAGAAAAAACAGTGATTGTGAAATCGTAGTATTAAAAACAGTCATTCTTACCATTAATCGGCTCAGCCGATTAATCGTCCGATTATCAACAACCGATTAATCGGTAATCGGTAATCGGCCAATTTGCTTATCGGTGCATCCCTGCTTTCAATGACTCGAAAGTAAATCTCAGGGAGCTTTTTCACTGCATAATTTGAACTTTTTTTTTTATCTAAAAACCCAGTAACACTAAAAATGGTTCTTTAGAATAAAAAAAAGTAGAGAAAATACTTAATATTGGCAAAGAGATAAAATTGATCAATTTATTCACTTTCAAAACACTTTTTTTTAACCTAGAAAAAGAGATAAGAACACTTTTGTGTTTAATGCAAATGATTTGTTGAAGTGTCTACCCCCCCCCCCAATCATTTTTATTCAAATTACTTAAAGGGCAGAAGGGGATAGTATTTTTATTTTTTAATTTATTTATTCATTTTAAATCGTAAGGAAAAGCACAAAACTAGCTTCATTCGTACAAAAGATTTTTGAACTGGTTGTTCTCTTATTCATTTGAAACTCCCAATGGAAAAAAATCTGCTAAAAAGCTTTTAAAAGTCTGCAGAAAATTAAAACCTATTCGGAACATGCTTCAAAGAGAAAAGCTAAAAGAAAAAAATTCTTTGCTGATTATATTGAAGACAAAATATTCAGATTTTTTTCTGTCTTCTAAAAATCTGCAGGAATCTTTGAAAAACGTTTAAATTTTTTTTTTTTTTTAAATCCTACCTTTTCTGCGGATTTTTCTTAGCTGGGCTTACCATTTCAAGATTCAAAATTTTACATTGAGAAAACTTTTTACTGTGAATTTTTAACAATTTCGCTTTATTATTCTTTCAAAATTAATTTTTGCTTCCATTTTAAATAATTACCATCGACCGGACTTTCTTTTCGCTGGGGAAATTCATTTAACCTCCAAGCTCTCACACTCGGTCAGTAGACACATTTATCAGTATTCCCTTGAAAATACGAGACCTCATTAGCAGACTAAAATGCTTCATTACTTAGAGGGTAAATAGGTCATCACGGAATTTCTTTTTATTCCCAGTGATTTGTTACTTCTGCTTAAAATAATATTTCTCATTTTCTTTCCATCGTACCTCATTTATTATCAGGTAATAGTGTGACTATGCGTTAACATTGTGGTGGTATTACATTTGTTTGTGTAGTAAAGTAACTGTTGGTTTTGCTTCTTATGATCGAGGATTTTTGGACACACAATGTGCAAATAATAAATTTCTTCTTTTTGAATAATGGTGTATAGATATGACTTTTTTTTTTTTTTTTTTTTTGCGCGCGCGGAAAGGTGGAAGTTGACACTTTGTCAACGGATTTTTTTGCGGGAAATCAGTGTAAATTTTCCTATAAACAGAAAATAAAAAGAAGTAACCTTTTCTGCAAAAAGAATGTCAATGCATGTTATTTGAGTCATACTATACAATGGTGGCTGATAAAACATGTGAAACAGCTTCAATAGGACGAATTGCGACAAAAATTAATTTCGGCTCTGATTATCCTATGACATTGTGGATACCAGCTACATCCACTTAAATACAGATTTCGCAGAGGTGCCCCTCAAACCACGACCCCTCCTGCCCCTCTGAGAACGAGTGACTCCTCCCCCATAAAAGGAGGAAATCCCTGGAAAATAAAACCTCCAAAACTTTACAAGCACTTTTTACTCCATGACCCTCCTCCACCCTTGGTGATCACTCCTGGATTTCTTGCATCTACCTAGAAGATGCCATATTGTTTTGGTAAAAATAGATTAAGGGTATATTAGCGCTTACCGACTTTGGTTACTTTATATAGTACTAATGGTGGCTGGGGAACGTTAAAAATGCTCATGGTCACAAAGTCCTCTAAGTGAATCATTATCTGTGGGGGTACTGAATCAAGTTTTTCTGAGTTTCTGATCTGAATTTAAAAAAAAAAAAAAACTTTCCAGGGCCTATCCAACCAGCTAAAGCACGTATTGTGGTAGGTACGGGGAACCCTGGAGTGAAATAAAATGAAAGTTTCTGGTAAGTTGACTCGTTGAGTGTCGATATCGACAATGTTTACCTCTTTTAATAGGAAAGGATAATTCTCGCGGATTTCAGATAGAATAATTTTGCAAAATGACAACAAAAATAATCCAACTCAATCCAGACTCAATTACCCTTCCTTAATATTCGAAAAAGAGGTGAACATTATCAGTGTCAGTGTGGCGGAAACAGAGAAATATCAGGGCACGATGAAGATATTACATACCAAATACCTTTTTGGAGCCCCCTGTAGTCAGGCTTTGCAATTTTAGGCATTGGATAAAACAATTTTAGGCATTTGGAGGCCCTAGGTCACAGCCTAGTTGGCCTATTTAGTAAACAGGCCTTGAGAAATATCACTTCCGTCGCATAAAAAATAAAAGGTTAATTTGATTTTTATATTAATTAATTTTCGAAATCTAATTTTCAAGCAATAGCCAGAGTTCACCCGACAGGAATCTTCCAACCTCCGTATAAACAAACAAGTTCACGTTTCAGCAAATATTGGGTCATTTAAAATGTCCTCGCGCTTTTTTCTAACCAGATGGTTTGACGTATATATTTTGAGCAACACTAATCCAATTGCGTTATATGAGTATTCGTTTGAAATGTGGTATTTCAGGCTACCTTTTTGTGACCACGTTTAAGTATTTCGCCAATCGAGTAAAAAGTTATAGCGCTTTAAAAATGGCTGAAATATCTGAAAAATACGATAGGTAATGCTTTTTCACAGCAAAAAAAATAAGAACGCCACAAGAACGGCCGATGTTTTTTTTAAATGTTACGTAAGGATGCAATGAGTGAACGCAGTAATCAAAAGAGGTATACTCTATTCCGTTCCGGAAATTTCGATGTCAAAGAAACACCTCTCTCTGGTCGGCTATTCACTGAAAAAGCGATGAAGTTTTTCAACTGGTTTAGCGGGACCAACGCGTAAGCTCTTAAAAGATGGGGGAGACACTTAACACCAACCACATAACAGTTTGGGATCCTCTGAAGAGAACAGGTTGCTCAAAGAAGCTCCATGTTTGGGTGACACAAGAATTACCGAAAAAAAATTGATCGACAGAGCTACCATCAGTAAAAAGCTTCTAACCAGGAAAGTACGCGATCATGGAATAATGAATTTTTTTTTAATGAGTACCAATCGAAAGAGCATTGTAAAACATGTTTCTGGACGCATGCGTTTTTGCCCTCGCGCCCCCGTTATCGAAATATAAGGTCCTAAAGTCAGCTGAATTTTTTTTGAAAAATCGCCAATTTTAGCGATTATAATTAAATCGGGAAGCTGCGGCGCAAATTCGCTATTAGCATCTAGCGAGAAACTTGATTCCCATTTTTGGTCATCTGCAAAGCTTGTGAAAGACGGCTCTTAAGCAATAAGCTACTATAAAGCCTGTGTCGTGAAAAGTAGAGAGCTTTTTAAAAAGAAAAAACAAGTTTAAACAACATCAAAATTATATTTTATCTTATTATTTGCGATGAAAGCACGTCCCTTGTTTAAGGGGCCCAGGAGGTGACAACGGAACGTCCTTTTTTTTTTTTTTTTTTTTTTTTTTTTTTTTTTTTTTTTTTTAAGTGTACGTGCTATTTTGTAGTATGAATGGGGGGGGGGGTGATATTAGGTTTTTTAATTGTAAAAACTGCAAGTATAAATTTTTCTGGGGGGGAGGGGGGGGAGTTTTTTTTTTTTTTTTTTAACTGGTCCAAATTTACTGAAAATTTGTTCAAATAAAAAAGTCAAATAGGAATGAGGTGTTTTCTCTGTGATTTTTCGAAAAAAAAAAATGTTTGATTGAATCGTACTTATTCCCTCAAAAGTTATGAGAGAGTATAGGGAAAAATATATCGAATGAAATATTATTGAAATCAAAAAGTCGAATTTGGGAGTGTGCTGTCCTCGCTGAGATGTTCCGATCAAAAAAGAAGAAAAAAAAATCGAATCAGACTATGCTCTCAAAAGCTATTGCGGGAGGGGGGGGGGGGGCAGAACTGACCAATAGATAGACTGACAAGTACACAGTTTCCGCAGCTCAAAACCCAACTTTCCTATTTTAAATTTCTCTGTGTATTTAGTTATTTTTATTAAGTTGTGCTTTTTCGACTCAATTGTTTGAACGGTTTTTTTTCAATGCATCACTCCTTCTTTCATTAGTTTTTCACCAATTTCTACTTTTTCAGAAAAGTAAGCTAAAACTTGTATTGATTTACAATTTTGTTAGTTTTTTCCTACCCATTGAACATAAAGCAGAACTAGTAAAAGTTATACTAATGTTGTTAAACAGTACGAAATTAGCATGCAATATGTTTTACATTTACGTTACAGATACTTTTCGCTACAGTGACCAATTCCGTTTGAACAGCAGGGGATTTTACAATGAATGTCGACTCTATTAGTATATTTTAAGAAAGAAAATAACGATTTCCCTCTACCCTTGATGTAATTTCCGACATGGATATAATTTTGCAGCTATTGACATTTAATATTCGTTTTCTTTTAAAAATTTCTATTTATTTTTTCTCGATTTCAATAAAAAAAAAATAAATATTTTTGCTAAGAGTGAGAGAAACTTCTTGTATCGATTTCGATTTTTTTTTAAAAAATAAGAACTGATATCATAATCCATGACAGTTTAATTTCTACCTCAAAGACTATTTATTTCATTTTTTGTACATGAGCTCATATTAGCTGCTCTTCATACTTATTTATTTTTTATCCTGAATTATTCATTAAGAAACACGTGCAATATGTTTTAACGTATAATAATTAACACATATAACTTTGTTCAGTAAAAAAACTTAAAATAACTAAAATTTTAAAATGTATTGTTATCATGCGTAAAAAGATAAAACTTTAACTTCTTTGTAATGTTTTCGCTCCTATGGGTAAAACACTCTTTCCACATCATAGTCTTGACCAGCATTCTTTATTTTAGCTCATACAAGAAAAGGGTTAACGTAAAACATCTTTTACTTTCTTTGCAAATGACCAAACATGGAAACGATGCGATGCCAAGCAAGCAGCGGTAGGGAGAATCGGGAGGTAGCTTCAATTTCTTGCCAAGTCTTCGAATTTGGCTACTTTTCGGCCGACTTTAAGACCCCTTATCTCGAAAACGAGGGGACGAGGGCACTTGATCTTTGGGTCAAAAACATGTTTCAGCTTGCTCTTTCGAATGGTACCATTTTTAACTTTTTTCATTATTACTTAACTCGAGTACTTTCCTGGTAAGGAGATCCGAAATCGATTCTTTTTGAAGTAAATTATTACAGGAGATAAAAAATGGATTAGATACGAGACAATGAAATGCATGCGATCTCGGTAAAGGGCTGTGACTCACCACAAACAACTTCAAATCCATTATTGACGGTAAAAAGGTGTTTTGTAGAAATGGATGGGCATTGCTCATAATGAACTGATACAACCTGGCGCAACAGTAAATTCTGTCCTCTATTGTGCATAACTCAACTGTTTCAATGAAGCAGTCAAGAAAATGTTACCAGAATTGGCCAACAGAAAAGGAGTTGTGTACCACCGTGATAATGCTAAGCCACACTCATCTTTGATGACTTAGAACAAATCGAAGAAACTTGGTTATGAACTTTTGGAGCATCTAACGTATAGGCCGGACCTTGCTAATTTTGATTATCATTAGTTTCAGTCTCTAAAAATTTCTTTTGATAGCAAAAAAACTGTCTAACTGAACAGTCGCTGAAAATCACTTGGCTAAGTTTTTCGCCGATAAACCTCAGAAGTTTTACACCAATGAAATTATGCAGCTACCGAGGGAATATCCAAAGGTCATAAATAATAATGAGCATATGCACATAGATTAAAATTAATTTTCAAATTAAAAAAAAAACTTACGAAAAAAGCGCGGATACTTTTTAAATGACCCAATATATTCCCTTGAATTCGGCTCGTACAGTGTAAACGCAACTACGCAAGCTCAGAATGTTATGAGATTGCTTCTTCATTATACCTTCCTGAATGAATGAACTGAAAAAACAAAGAAAAAGTTTATGAACGGAAGAAGACAATGAATGAGTGTGTAACTCAGGTGGTGTGCCTTGTCCTTGGTGTCCCATTTCGGGGCGGCGCAAAGCTGAAGGAAGTGATTGGGTGGGCTGAGACGTCAGCGGGAAATCAAGCGTCAAATTCAACTCGATAGCGTCGCGGTTGTCCATTCCTTGTCACCACTTAAAAATTCGGATCGTTTTTATCTGCTGATGGAAAATTGTTTCAGGCTGGTGGTCCACCTGATGAGTCATTCATTTTCACGAGCTCTTTTTTTTTTCTTTTTTTTTTTCCAGTGGTTGGATTCGATAGTTCCAGATACATTTTCTCGATAAATGATGTCAATGACTCCCTCCTCCCTTCCCCTCCCCTGCTCAAGAAAATGCATTCATTAATAATTAAAATTTTCTATTAAAACAAACAAAAGAGATGTTTGAGCCTGCAGGCCCGAGAACAAAACGTTAAAAATCCAAACTAATTGGAGTTCCAACAAATTCAGTTTTTCAAATTTTTCAGATTTTCGAAAATAACCGAAGTGCCATTTATGGAAATAGAAAACCATTTATCAGATAAAGTGATTTCACAACATGTATGTACCAGGCCTGTCATTTAAGGGGGCAGGGGGGGTCAATAGCCCCCCTGACTTTGAGAAATCAATGTGTTTACATATAAGTGGGCGTGGTTTTTGTTGTTTTCTGGGGAAATTGTATTGTGTTTTTACCCTTTGCCCCCCCCTTTAAAAACTTGAAATGACGTCCCTGGTATGTATACATAACATACAATACAATACATAACGTCATAGCACATTTTTCATCAAAAACTTTTAAAAAAGTAACTGTCATTGCTTAGTGAACATTAAGGAAAATGAAAAATATTTCCAGTACTGTATGTACTGTACACTGAAAGGAACAATTATGTAGTAGTAAAAACAAAGAAGTTGACTGAACTTCGAAGAAATGCACCGAGTTAATAACTTTTTTGTTGTTGTTGACTTAAAACTTTCACCGTCGAACTGAATTATTTTTTTCTCATTTCGATTTCTGATGTAGGGAAATCCGTAACATTTGTATGGTAAATACAATACTCCACCTTTATTACATATGTACTTAGTTTCATTTCTTTAATCATAGTTAGTAAACATTTCTCTCACGAAACTATATCTGTTCCTTAGCAATTGTCGAGCAATTTATCAAAACTTCATGGGATCCCAGCAGCAGGAACAGCGCGACGCGACGTGCGTCACAGATTCCTATGAAGGTGCACACGATTTCTTAGTTAAGAGGAAAAAAGGATAAAAATGGAAAGGAAAAAAAAATCTTAAATTAAAATTCTCAGTTAATAACGATTTCTACTTTCTTTCTGGTACATAATC
Source organism: Uloborus plumipes (assembly GCA_038373865.1). Classification (NCBI taxonomy): domain Eukaryota; kingdom Metazoa; phylum Arthropoda; class Arachnida; order Araneae; family Uloboridae; genus Uloborus; species Uloborus plumipes. Next base: position 29,375 of record JAXGGA010005721.1, read on the forward strand.
TATTTGTAGCATCTACTATGATCAGCAATTTATTTTTTGACACTTCTCAGAGCCGATTGAAGTTGTACGATAAATGCATTGTCGATTTATTATGTAAACCTTTTTTTTTAACAAACTAGGGTGCTCCGCTCCCTGCTCGCTTCGCTCACCAACCTGCTTCTGGTGATTAGGAGTCAAATGAACCATATGCCACCGAATACGGCGTCCTCGCTGAAAAAAAAACAATAATATCCACTCCCCCCCCCCCCATCTCGGCGCAAAATAATCATTTTCTTAAACTGAAATGCTCACATACCCTTTAAAAGCGCAGTAACCGTTCCTTTACAATTTAAAATAATTCACCAAAAAAATAAAAGAGACCCCATCCTGATATAAAAAATGAAAATAATATGTAAATAATTAAAAAACATAGTAAAATATCTGGCCCAAACCGAAAATCCAGTTCCTTTCCCTCACAGAAAAAAAACTCAAAAACGCAATGTAATTTGTATGAAATCACGTAACCAAATAAAATACCGTAAGAATAATGACAACCTTTCTTAATTGTTAAAAAAAAATAAAGAAAATATGCGATAAAAGTAGCCTTGTATATTTTGTTGAATTAAGACGAGCAATGAACAAAACGAAGAGTCACCGGTTTTGTTTGTCGAATACGACCCTGTGGAAAAAGTTTTGGAGCTGTTTGGTTGAATGTAATCTAATTTTGCTCGAGGTGAGCCTTGAAAAATGGCCAAATTAGAATCACTTATATCTCCTGTTATAATTAACGAAAAGAAACAAAACAAACATCTTCTTTTTCAGAATTTTTTTTTTTTCCAACGATATGTAACATTAGGGGGTGGGGGGATTTTTTGGCCATCTAATTTGGTGAAGTGTATGAAATTTATGCTTAAAAATTTAATTTAAAAAAAGAACTAATTTGAAATTAAGAAAAATGGCGATGACGTGCAAATCTACATGCTCGAACTAATTTTGTACCAAGTTTCAAGTCTGTAGGTGCTATGGGGCAGCCTGGACGGCTAGCCACAAACATCATTTCACAATATCTTTCAGCTAACTTTTTTTTAATATATAGAGAAAATTCAAACATTGTCATACACTGCAAAAAATGAACTGTTGTTTTTACAATAGAATACTGGCAGCTGAAGTTCCAATTTAAAACCGCAAATTTCACAGTAATAAACTGCAAAACTAGCAATCTTACAGTTTTGTATGGTAAAGTTTTAGTTTATTGCCATGAAATTTAGCTGTGTTATACTGTAAAAATAACAGTATAATACTGGCAACAGAGATTTCAGTTTAAGACTGTAAAATGCACGATAATAAACTGTAAAATTAGCAGTTTTGCAGTTTGTTACTGTAAAATTAGCAATTTTACAGTTTAGTACTGTAAAATTAGAAACTTTACAGTTTATTACTGTAAAATTAGCAATTTCACAATTTATTACGAAAAACTAGCTGTATTATACTGTAAAAACAACATTAATTTTTTACAGTGTATATTTAGTTGCGTGCTCATATAACGGTTTGCAATAATTAAATTTAGCTTATTTGTTAGTTTAAAATACGTTTTCACGTGAAAAAAAAACTGATAAATTATATGCAACACCCGCTAAAACAAAGAAGTTGTCACCATAGAAAGGGAAACGGCTCATTGCTCTAGAAGTTTGGCCAATAAGTAGGACTAGTACTGCCAATACTTGATCATTTTTCAAGATTTTTTGCTTGAGTTACCTCTGCAAAACATACCGTGTTCACACTTGCTTCCTATTCACACGATCCCCATTTCCCTTAAACAATATTATTTAAAATATTAAGTGTGTGAAGAAACAAGTGTGAAAACAAGAGATCAGTAAAATAATTTAAGAAATTAGAAAGAAAAAATATTATTATACTTCAAATTTCATATTTTATCTTTTACTAAAAGGGTACATATGTACACTGCTCGACAATGAAAATGCAACACCAAGAAGGAGTGGTCAGAAATTCATGTAAATTTTACCGTAGACGCACGTCACTGAGTTATGCAAATGATATGAAATGCGCAGCTCTCCGACGCACGTGAAGTAAGATATAAGAGAATGAAGTTGAAAAGTGGGCTATGTTCATGTTGGTTTTTCTGCCAGACTAATTATCGGAGAAATTTGGTTTTTGTCTCGAAGGATACGTGTGATAGGAGGAAATGCCACGCCGTCCTCAACGAAGACACTTCCAGCATATAGACGACTTTACAAGGGGTATGGTGATCGGACTGAGAAGGGGAGGTTGGTTCATACGTCAAATTGTAGCTGATACCCACATGGATGCAAGCACTGTGCATCGGCTGTGTCGGAGATGGTTGGAAAGAGGAAATGTAGCCACATTGAGGGGTGCAGGTGCAGCCAGAATGACGTCAGACCGCTTGGATCGACGGATTCACCGACAAGCTGTGGCGGACCCGCAAGTCACTTGTACGTCGATTCTGCAGCACGTGCAAGGTACCCTGGATGTTCCTGTGTCGACCAGAACCATTTCCCGTCGACTGGTTGCACGTGGCCTGCAATCACGGCGCCCGCTAAGAAGACTGCCATTGACCTCACAGCACAGACTCCAACGTTTGGAATGGTCAGTGGCGGCTCGTGTCTTAATTTAGTGGGTGGGCCCGCAATTATATGTTCCCCCAGTAATGCTTACGAAAAAAAAATGAAGGAAACAACTATTAAACTAATGCTGAGCGACATAAAATAATATTTAATTCTATTAATACAAATTTGCATTGCAAAATTATCTCAATTGATTTGATACATAGGTTTTATATTTTAAATGTTATACCAGCCTTAAGCGATCAATGTTAATGATAATAACAATATTTTTCACAGACGACATACTTCCTATACATCACTAATGTTTCGCAAAGCTAGCTCTCAGAATTTTGCCATTTTCGGACAGTGAAAATATTCATCACATTAAAAGTGTTACGCCACAAGTCGGTGCCATTACTCAAACATTATGGAACTGCACTCAAAAAGAAAACGAACATTTCTGCCTAAAACACACCCTCTCACCCCCTAAAAATGTCGACAACCTGCACCATGTGTTTTTGAAAGCCTCTATCATCAAATTAAGGAACTCATAAGGTAAATGACTCGATATAGGTATGCTTACATTTTTTTTAAAATTTGGATACAAATGTTGCAATTTCAGTTCATGAAAAAACAAATCGTAACGGTGTTTCAACTTAAAAATGTTACTTTTATAGCCATGATATTTACATTAACTTTCAATTTTAATGTATGTATATGCTTTTAAATAAATTGGAATACACTGGCTTGAACAGTTATGGTTCCACTCACTTACCAATGTATGATCGTATACTCAAACTAGTGATGAGCTGAATCGAATTATTTTCAGGAAATACACACATGTACAAAACAATATTAAAACACTTATTTTTCTTACAATATAATCTGGATCTTGACTTACCGATTCGAATAACATTAAAATTAAAACACGGATAACTGACTAATTTGATTATGTTTGTCAGAAATATTTGATTAACTGATAATTAATTTCTTTTCGGATACGTGATTTGACTGATAGTCATGGTAACATGCTATATGTTAGAAATAAAAAATCTTGTAGAACGCCTAGTTTTTCAGAACCATTAGGTATCGTTATTAAACTTTGATAGAAATTTTTAATTTAACTACATTGCTTTTAAACAGTATTTAATATTTCATATATTGTAAAACTTCAGAAAAATATATTGCAAAATATAGTTGTTAAATGTTGCGAAATTTTATATCCACGTGTTTCCTCTATGAATTATGAAGCAATTTGTAAAATAATAATTTAAAGAATAAGTGTATTATTCATTTATACATTTTTAAGCTGAATATAGTTTTTATATACAGTAGACGTTGATCCACTCAGTATTTTTATGAACGTTCAATTTCAACGTTTTGTTTTTTCTGGTTACTGCTTTAAATGAATTTGTAGTAGAAGGTTAATGTTACGTGTCATAAGATTTAAGAAAAGTTGTAGAGTAGCAAAAGTTTTTATTCAACATCTAAGTGTTTTTTCGGACATTAAAATCCCTATGAATGTGATAATATTAGTTGCAGGGATGATTATCAAAAAGAGGGAAGGGGAGAACTACTTCATCGATATTTTAAGGGGAGGGTGTTGGCCGCTCTTTGGACGACTTTGGTCCTGGATATAAATGTAATCATTGATTAGGCTAAATAAATTTAGCATTTAGAGCTTAAGAATACTTATTAATTCTCCAAGCATTTATAATGTCACACCCGGAAGGATGACAAAGTTTCTAGAGTTCATACAATACTTACAACACTATGAGATTAAATTCAAACTAATACCAAGAAAATGGCAAACGGTCTGCAAGTCAAAAATAGTCTTCACACAAAAATTTTGAGAATAAGAATCTCTGTTCCCAAACGCAAATTAACCAATAAAATATACATGCACTGTATTACAAATAGGTGAGGGGGGCGTAATTAGCAATCTCTATGCCTGTTAGTAATAGGTGTTGAAAGTAAAAAAGAAAGACAAAAAAAAAAAAAAGGACTTGTTATTAAAATCATTCAAAAAAAAAAAAAAAAGAAAGAAAGAAAGGAAAAGAGAAAAACGAAGAGTGCGAAAACAGACGAGTTTTCTCCCTAACGCAAGGACCTCACATTCTGCTCCTGTACGCAGTGAGGAGACACTTCCCTCTCCACCGCTTTGGTTAGGGACAAAGGGAAATCTCGGGCCAGGGAAGATGGGCCCACAGGTCGAATGTTACAATGGGGTGTCATCAGAGAACCGCTCTTCTTAATCCAGCCACTGCGATTGGCTAAAAGCGGAGTTGGCCGCGGGCCTACTGAGAGCGGCCCTCAAGCTCGTTCTAAAAGCCGTGCGAAGCGCTAAAATTGATGGAGTTAGAAATCTTTCTTGTGCTGTGTTAGCGATGTGCGGGGAAGGGGAGACTGTAGGTTTAAAATATGTTTTGTGCACTATGTTTTTTTATTTAATTTTTTTTTTTTAGTTTTTTGAACAGAAATACAAAACGATATGTTTTAATTATTTATTAGTTTTTCTTCCAATTTTTCTGGGTGGGCCCGGCCCACCCGGCCCATAGTGAGGAGCCGCCCCTGGGAATGGTGCCGGACCAGAGTGACGTGGATGGCAGTATGGCAAACCGCAGAGTTCTCAGATGAATCCCGCTTCTGTTTGTCCAGCGATAGTCATCGCATACGTGTGTGGCGTCGACGTGGAGAAAGATCGAATCCGACAGTAACTGTGGAACGCCCCACAGCGCGACAACGTGGCATAATGGTTTGGGGCGCTATTGCATACAATTCCGTATCACCTCTAGTTCGTATTCGGGGCACAATGACGGCCCAACGATATGTAGATAATGTACTGCGGCCGGTGGGCGGTGGCAATCCCCTACCTTCAGGGTCTGCCAAATGCAATTTTTCAACTGGATAACGCCCGGCCTCACAGTGCTCGAATCAGCCAACATGCTTTACGAGGTGTACAAATGCTTTCCTGGCCACCATACTCTCCTGACTTGTCACCAATCGAACATGTGTGGGACGTGATTGGACGCCGTTTGCAGAACCTGTCACTGCCTCGTTCAGAGGACGAACTGTGGCAAATGGTTAAAAGGGAATGGAGTGCCATCTCTCAGGACACCATCCGTAGGCTTATTGATTCCATGCCTAGACGTGTTTCTTCGTGCATCGCTGTCCGCGGTGGTCCTACACCTACTTCTTACTGAGCCGACGCCGTCCTCGCTCTAAATTTTGCTTATTTATTTTGAAATAAATATCACTTATTGTTCCATGCTGTCTCTGTCTTCTTACCAAATTTCATCAATTTCTGACCACTCCTTCTTGGTGTTGCATTTTAAATGTCGAGCAGTGTATATCATAACAATCTTGTTGCATAATCTCCTACATAATTTATCAATCGAAAACAAATTTGTTTACTTGCACCACTCTGGCTTTAGAGAAGAAAAAAAAATCATTAAAAAAGATAAATTTATTTATTTTTTAAATGATTTTTTTGTTCAATAAATTAAATCAAATATATTTTAGAAAAAAGACAAGAAAATATTTATCTCATGTTTATGTTCATGAGCAAGGGGATGCATCCACTTTCACCCCCTGCCTTTGAAAAATAAAACAAAACTAATTTTAAGAAGTAACCTTATATTAATGCTTGTTTCAACATATGTTTTTCGTTTTTAAATAATTACAAATATTAAATCAGTTAAATTAACGCAATTAATTTTAAACAAAGGACAAATTACAAAATTTTGCAAAGTCTTTTGCATTAAACAACTTTAACAAACAGTTAAATGCACCTCGGAATTCTCTTTGTAATTAATTTATTAATCAAGTTAAAAAATATATTTAATTTAGTAAATATATTTTTTAAATAATATAAAAAATATATTTACGAATTTCACAGCAATTAAATTTATCCATTAATAATTTTAACAAAAATTTAAATGCAACTCTTTTAAAACTAATTATCTAATTAATTGACAAATATATAAATTAAAAAGTAAATTGAAAAAAAAAACAATCTTGTAAAAGATAATGTAATTGGCTCCACTGCGAAAATAAAATTGTGTATAGTTTGTTTCAAAGTGCTGCAGATGGCAGCACAGTTGGAAGTATTCTAAATTTCCTCAAGGCCGTTGCTACCTTGCTACAAGTAAACAAATGGTTAATGGAAATCTTCGTAAAGAACAAGCGCCGAGGAAAAAATAAAATGTTGTCTAAAAAGATGAAACGAGGCTGTTATAATGGGTGAATTCAATACAATGTATAAAACTAGCATGCTGACTAACAAATGATTTCCTGGTGTTCTGTATTGCAAGTGGGTAAAATCTATCTTCAAAGTAGCATAGCCTGCAATCTGACCTATATCGTCCGATTTTGAATGTTTCTTGATTTTTTTTTGTATTTTACGAAATGACACCGACAACGATGCACTTTTAACTCTTGACATAGTTTTTGTGCAAATTGAGTGCCATTTTGTACAAATTGCTTCAACTCAGACATGTGCTATTCTTGAAAATCAAAATGTTTGGAACCTTTTAAAAATTAAAAGAAATCATATTACAATCTAGAAAGTGAGAGACTAAGTCAATGTTGGAAATAAGGTTTCTTTAGTCGCATTTTGAGACCAAAAACTTTGATTTGACACCTAGATTTGCAAACTTATGCCCCAGATTTTTCGTCTAAAGTGTTGGATTAAATCAAAGCTTTACATTCCAGGCTCATCGTAGTTGAGACCCGCGATTGACATGAAGAATGAATCTAAAATTTCAAAATACCTTCAATTTTGTCTTTAGAAAATCATTTACTATGAAGATATTAGTTATTCTTTTTCTAAATACGCTCCTAGAATATCTAGCATTTCATGTTAATAATGACACTGCTATACAAATACAAATAAAAATGCTACCGGCAACAGGCTCTGGATCTGATTCATTGAGAAAGGTATCTAGATTGTTATTTTTGACGGCTGGAAACTTATCGTAAGTCATGATAACACTTAAATTTAAATTCTTATTTCTAACACTGAACTCATGAAGCACCCATCCTAAGAAAAGAACCTGTATGTATAATTCTGGATGAAAAATGTGCAATTATGTTCAAGCTGACAGCTGAATCATTCATAGAAATGTATTATTTTTTATCACAACGGAGATTTATATTTGTATATGTGTTTTTTGAAAACAATCAATTGATCATTTGTTTGATTCCGATATGTACTCTGTTTTCAGTCAAACATTCAATTGGTTCATTTAATGAGCTTTGAATAAATTAATAAACTTTCTGCTTTATACCTAACTCTGTCTTAAAATTTAGGAGTGTACTGTAACAATGTGCAGTCTCTCGCTGGTGTTCTAATTTCACATTAGCTACCAGTGTTTTGGCTCTCCTCTTCTATAAGAGGGTTTCTGCCTCCAGCTCAGTTCAATTCCTATTGCAGGCTGACTGAGTGCTAAAAAGCGTGAAACTGCAGTCCTTAGATGGAATTGACCGAGTTGGCAGTGTATTGTATATTGTATGAATAAATGTTTCATTATTTCAGATAAATCCATTCCACTAATGCGAAAGAATGTCTTCTTCCTCCAATGTTCCTCACAAAAAAGTGTCAAAACATTCTCCTAGTAACCCAAAGAAAAGTCGGAAACCAACAAGTGCTCGCAGTTCCAGTCATCGAAGCTCTGAATCTTCCTCTAAATCAGGTATTTCTCTTCTTGAATTTGTGTTATACTTGTTGTGGCCTTGTTTTTATTATTATTAGTAAAGTAGAAATTCCGTGTATCTATTTTAGGACATTTGATATATTTATTTTCAATGACATCTGGCCTATTCTTAAATTAACATCAAACATCAGCTGGGAAAAATAGCCTATAAATAATAGTTTGTTGAAAAAGGGTAGAAAGAGCAATTTTTTAGACCCTTTTTGGTTATGTGTTTGTTTTGTCCTTGCTCCTTGTTCTTATTTTTCAGGCAAACAAAATATGGCAAGTAAAGATTTTTTCAGAGATTAATATAAAAAAAACTTTCTAGGTTGCAGTAATCCTAGGCTACTAAAATGCTTGGCAACTAGTTACTTCAGACAAGGATGCTCTGGGGCTGATTTAAATTTTTGGGATTAGGGGAATTGTCAATTTGTCTAATGTTAAAATACGGTTATGTACACAATAGGTACATGGAATGAAAAAGAACATTCAGGCGAAATAAAGACACAGAGATGGCAAAAATGGCGTGTTTTGTCCACAGCAATTTTCCGGACTGAAAAAGGGCCCAATATCTAAAATAGCTTTAGGCAATGTTCGGTCGAAATCCGACTCTGAATTTAAAATTTTATCTTGTCATGCTGTTTTTAATTCGCAACATCTGTTTATTAGGTTGTATTAATAAACAATTAATTTCTTTTCAAACTTAAGTCATGGAGAGGGGCAGCATAGTAATCATAATCACAGTGAGTAATCATAATAAGGATTTTGAATAAAAGCTTCCCTGGAGGTACATAATGTAATTCATTTCTACCATTTAATGCTGATAACATTTGCGCTTTTGTGAAGTTTTAATCCAACGTTAAAGAAGCACAAATATACAGGTATACTGCAGACACATGTTTCGGGGCTACAAGGAACCCCTTTTTCAATGCAAGAAGTGTGAGCTTTGGGATGAAGAATCATCCGATAAAAGTTTTTATCGCATGATTCTTCATCCTAAAGCTCACACTTCTTGCATTGAAAAAGGGGTTCCTTGTAGTCCCAAAACACGTGTCTGCAGTATACCTGTATATTTGTGCTTCTTTAACGAAGAATCATCCGATAAAAGTTTTTATCGGATGATTCTTCATCCTAAAGCTCACACTTCTTGCATTGAAAAAGGGGTTCCTTGTAGCCCTGAAACACGTGTCTGCAGTATACCTGTATATTTGTGCTTCTTTAACGTTGGATTAAAACTTCACATCAATCGCACAAAGGTATCTCTTGTATTCATTTGCGCTTTTGTCTAAGGCGGCAAAACTGCTAGGGCAGTCCCTGACCGGAACCAGATATAGTTACTTTAGATAAGTTTCAGTAGGATACTTCATTTGAATGCTTTTAAAAATATTTTTATTCTTTCAGGCAAACATACTGATGTTGCTATTCATTCTACTAGTGCTGACTCTTCCTTAAGTGAAACTGGAAGGTAAGTATTTAACCCAATTTTTTTTTTTAGTTTTGCTGCATGTAAGTTTATTAACTTTAAGTACAGTAAAATCTTGTTAACATGAAATTTCTTAACATGAATTATTGTTTTGCATGAAATACATATTTGATCTTGTGAGTTTAACAATCACTCAACAATTTATCTTACAAAATGAAATTTGGTTAGCATTAGGGAGGACCCGATTAATCGGGCATTTTGCCGATTATTTATAATCGGTAAATTTGTGGCGATTAATCAGTGACAAAAATATTTTTTAAATGCTAGTTTTTAACGTATACCTTCAACAAGGACCTACTTGTATGTGGAATAATTTTATGAAAAGTAATAATAATCCTCACAGTTTATATAAAGTTTTTAATTAATTAATTTTCCTATTTTGAATATGTATGCACATATAGACAATGTTGCAACATTTTTCATGAGTCAATACTTTTCTCCTTAGCATAGTGCTTTTAACCTCTAATTTTCAAAGAATAAAAGTCTTGAATTAAACGACTGCTAACAATTGCAAAATTTAAATTTAAAGCATTCCTAATTAGAGGCTGGCCCCAGATTCCACTAATTTCGTTTAAAAATTTCATGTCTAGTTAACGTAATTAACAATTTGTTAGTGTAATTTATTAACAATAATATGAAAATTGATTCCATTAAATTGGATTAAATGTTGATGGAAAAATAATGGAAAAAATAAATAAATAAATATTCTTTCAGAAAAAAAGCACTAACTACTTATGAAATTGGGAATTGTGAAAGAAAGAAAAAAAGTGATAGTGAAATTGGTAGCATTAAAAATAATCATCCTTAACATTAATCAGCTGAACCGATTAATCGGCTGATTAAAAATACACAGTCGATAAATCGGTAATCTGCCAATTTGGTTATCAGTGCATTCCTATTTAGCATGAGATAATTATCATAGTTCCATGAATTTTGCATAAACAAGTTTTGACTTTATTTGGTTATAAGATGTTATTTTTGAAAGGGAGTGAAATGTTGAAAATTGAAGTTCAAGGTTGTAAGTAATGTCTTCACACATCTCAGTTTAAGCATTCTTGAATGGAAAGAAACACTGCTACAAAACATTAACTACACATCACTCAGTATAAAAGAATGAATGTTCATTCCATCCACTTGATTCCCGCTTTACATCCCTTCTTAAGATGTCTTCTGCATTAACTACACACTGACTGTGCTATTATAGAAATGAGTTGTAAAGTCCTGTATTTTAAGTTTAAGGGATGTATATTTAAATAGCTAAAATTTTAGTTGCATTACAATTTAAAAATTGAACCCTTTTTAACCTGCTTTAAATAAGAAGGAGGTTATACATTTTGACCGAGATTTTTTTTTATGTTTGTATTTGGGATGCAACGAATAGAGATTTGACCTAATACCAAATTTACGGTATTCAATCCATTCGTTACGGTTTGGTTCATACTCAAGACCGAATATTCCGCTATTCGGCCGCAGAATAACTAACTTGTTTTTGTTAACCCTTTAAGCGCCATGTATTCTACTTTAGGACCCCTTAATAATTTATTTTCTCCCGTCAAGTAATTAAGTTGAACATTTTTGAATCAACTTGAGGTCAATAATTAAGTTCCTAGTTTCATTGGTACTTTTTTCGAAAATCACAGACGCTAAATTGACCCAGTGAAATATCAAAAAGCGGAATTTTACGTCCCAGCCGCTCAAAGGGTTAATAAACGAGGCACAGGTTGCATTTAAAGCATACTTTTGAATGATTATGAGTTCAATATACATTATTAAAGATTTTAAAAAACAATTTGAAGTATTTTTCTTTGAAAATGGTAGCATTAGTTCAAACCTCAAAAATATTCGGCCATATTCGGCCAAAAAATTACTAAAAAGAAGGCAAAGGAAGAATTTATTTCCTTACCAGTTGTTTTTAAAGATCAGAGTTCTATATTTAAGCTCCTAAAAAAGTATTTCATAAAGCTCTTCCAAATAAGTAAGGGGAGAAAATAAACTGAAATGATTCAGCATGAAAATGTATCACATAATTTTTTATTGTATTTAGTGTTTACATTTACCGCAAAATTAGCAGCAACACACCATATTTCTCCATGAGAAATGCTGATATTTGAAGGTATTCCAATACAAAAAATATAATTGTAGTTAGATAAATCTAGACTTTTGTCCGTGTAGGCACCAAGAGAAAAATTAACCATTATCGCTCTTAGAACCCTTATTCGAAAAAACGAAATGGTTTTTAGTAGTGAGAATAAAATTTCCTAACCTATCTTAACAAGCTTGCTAGTGCATTTCAAAACTAGATGCTCACTACATGTACCAAATGTGATAAACTTATTTTCCAAATCTGGTAAAATTTTTAGAAAAAAAAGAAAGAGACCTATCTCCTAAAAATGTTTTCTGCATCATAATCTGTTTGCACAGAAAAATCTTAGCTTTATGATTTTCACGATTGCAAAGATTACAAAGAATATTTTTGAAATGTTATTCGGGGAAATTAACAATGCTATTTTTATATTTTAAATTCTGATATTCATTTTTTTTTAAATAAAAGACCGGGAAAGAAGCATATTTCTATCACACTGTTCCATTTTTATAGGTATTTTATTTTGATAAAGAAAGAACGGACCATTGATTCATGTATAATTTATGCTTATATTTTATCAATTTAAATCTCCTATGTATAAGAATTAGTTTCATAAAATAAGTATACCAACCCTAGTAAAATGCAAGAAAAAGTATTCTGTTTTTCTGCTTTATCCTATGTAATTTTGTACAGATTTATTTTATGTGTTAAGACGGTCAAGGTTTGTAATACACGCAGTTTAAGTTGGCAATAGAATTAGTGAATGTCCTCAAAAATGACAAATTATCATAGTATAACAAGATTTCATTTAAAATGCCCAGTAAACATGAAAAGAATAGCTAAAAATGTATAAAACTTACAAATTGCGAAAATTAAATACATTTTTTGCACAGTATTTGGCCAAGGCCTAATAGTTAAGTAGGTATTCGGACGAAGCCGAATGTTCGGCGGACGGGCCAATCAGGCTGAATATTCGTTGCATCACTAGTTTGTACACCAATCACTCGAAGATGCCTTCCAGTTGGTATGCCTTCCAGTTGGTCCCATGGTCTCATGGTCCGGGTTTGATAAGGGAATCCTGGAGAAATCGAGAGAAATAGTAATCATAATCACAGTAATCGTAATAACGATTTTGAATGAAGGCTTTCCTGGAGCACATAAGAAATTCATTTCTATCATCTAATGCTGATGATAGATAATGAGCCACTTACATAGTATTTCTATTACAAATAACTTGTATTGCTTTGAAATATAAATTAGTCAAAAAGCCGTTAATAGTTAAATAATAAATAATAAGCCATAAATAATAAATAAATACTAGAGAATGACAAGGATGAGTTTTTAGTGTCAATTGTTTAAAATTTTAAACCCATTATTACATAAGCACTCGAATTGGTATGAAAGCAAAGAATCCAGGAACTATGAGCTAACTGGAAGTGGACTTTATCAGCTAAGCTCACATACTATGAGTTATCTCGTTGCTTGGCAGTCAATGTGTTAATGGAATACTCGTGCAGGATGGAAACTTTCCTCGGTACTTTAAAGGTGCAAAGTGCCCGTGCAACGCCGGGCCAAACAGCTAGTTAATTTATTAAAAGTAGTAAAAATTTTGTCCAGGTATATCTTTATACCGATCAATTATTGCTGTTTACAGAGCTGTTCGGAAAGCACATTTATCTGCTGGTGAAGGGCAATATTTCTGCTCCAAAAGGTGTGGCTAAACTATTCTTCCTTATTAGTCCTCCATGAATTTTAGTCCTCACTAGAGGCAAAACATTCTATGATGCTGAGAAATAAGTTTTTTTATTTTTTTCATCACAAAATCATCACATCACATATCATCATAAAAAGCATTTATCTTTTTGGTTTGTTCTTCCCCCTTGTTCTATCAATAAAATAGGATGCTATTTGCCATTTCTTCTGGTTCTGGTGTAAGACGCATCATCTTAGATTCCCTCTGAAGACTTCAGGTCTTGAGGTAGACTCCTTTCTGGAATAAAAACAATGCTTATCATTGGCGTACATGTCTCCCCTGCTAATAAAATTCACATCACTTGAAATTAAATAAAACTTTTTTAAAGGGGATTTTTAACTGATCCAATTTGAACTAACTTTATTTTTTGCGATAAAATGTTGAAATGTACTGTACCTATAATTAATGAGTGTATGAATTATTTTTAATTATTGTATTTTGTTAATAGCATTATATTTATATTTCATGTTTTTCAGAAGGGAAATAAGCATACGTGTGATTGATGACTGCAAAAATTTAGAAGAAACTTTCTCCTGTCCTTATGATATTCTTATCAATAAAATGCCGTATTTTAAAGATTGCTTAGATGCTGAGCCAGAAGGAGAATTAACCATTTCTGTTCATTGCGATATTGTTGTGTTTCGCAAAATAATGGATTATATAACTGCTGATTCACTAGTTGGTAGCAAGAAATTTAAATTTGGTAAGTTTTGCTTTGTTGGATTTGGTTATTTCAATTCTTATATAGTATTCTGGTTATTCATTTAAATGTATTTTAGTTTCAAATTTAGTCATTCCACGTGTTTTTTTTTTCTGTATAATTATGATGTGTTTAATATGTACAGTTAAATAAACATTCCTGAACATTTTTTTAATTGAAATGTAATGTGTTTTTTGCATTATAACACTTTACTAGACCCATCCATTTTAGCGATAACTTGCTTGCAGGGACACATATGGGGGAGGGGTGATCGCTCCCCCCTTCAGGGAATCAATACCAGTAATTTTCAATACTGGAGTTCAAAGAAAGCATTTTTAGACAATCTTTGACGCTAACAGAAGGGAGGTTCAGGGCTCTAATCTGCATACATTTCGAAATTGAAGTCCACAACATATAAAATCAACTTTTGTAAATAAGGTATGTAGTAACGGATGAGCAATAAAATCAATCGCCCCTCCCTTGAAATATTTCTAGATCTGCCCTTGCTTACTTGCATGAAATTCAAATTCGTGGACCCATATTTGCATTTCATACACTCCATTTTTTTCCTTTTGTTGGCATAGATCCCTTGAAGCCTGATATGGACCTCTTTTGGAGGCACATTTTTAGAAAATTTGCAAATTTGCCAGACACTGTTGATATTTTTAAAGTAATTTTCTTTGTTACTACTTTTTTTTTGCAAGCGACAAAGGATGGTTGCCAATCTTTAGGTGCCCTCAAGTAATAATACTGAAGAAAAGTAAATATGATTGAAAAACACACTAGTTGCATAGTGGTACTCTACTCCCTTTTCGTTTTTCATTTTAGCTGTTGTTCTCAATTTAAGGCATAGGATCATAGGTAGATTTAGGCTGTAATTCTTTCGTATTCCATGCTGATGAGAGCAGAATAAACTCGAAACAGCTGTCCATGGATCGAAATGGTCGAGTTTGCAGTGTATTGCAAGTTTATATAGTATTTGATTTTTAAAAAATGAAATTAAAAAAAAACATGGCAAAATTATGACTTATCAGAAATACCCTAGTATATGTTTAAAAAAACTGTTTTCTAACCATTTTATTAGCAAAAGCATTAAACCTCATGTAACCATCATGTTGAATTACTTATTTTTTTCCAAGAGGTTGTAGTGAAAAACGTGTAAGGAGTGAAAAAGGTTATTTACTATGAGTGTTTTTACTTCTTTAAGCCTTCTCAATAATAAGAAGATTTGTTCCCCAGTAACATCCAGTATTCTAGCAATCCAAACAAATTTTTCTACATTTTGAGAGGAGAGTAATCAATCGGAAAATTAGATAAAAGTCTTAAAAAGTGGAACCTTTTTTCTCATACTAACAAAACGGCACAAAGGGCAATGAAGTCTTTTTAAAGTAATATAAATGGTTTTCTTTAAGAAACAAAAGAAAGTATACTTTTTTTGTGTAAGCATTCATTTAATTATTAATTGTTTAATTTGTTTATGCATGCTTTCCCGATTTAACGATATTTTTTTTACAGTCCCTTTGTAATTGTTAAATTGAGGTTATTTTGTATTTATCAAAACATGCAATAGCACATAAAATTCAAAAATTTTATGGGTTTTTTTTTTTTCAATTTAAGGTTAGTCAACACATAAAAAATTTCTTGTTTGAAATGACATTGTGCCAATCATACTGTTGTGGACATATTACCATGTGTGTTTGTGCAATCGATTGTGTTATATAAGAAACTATATTACATGACTTTCTTAATTATAATGGTATTAGTTTTGTTTTATTGTTTAAAAAAAACATTCAATAAGGTTATTTTTAATATTTCTCTTCAGATCCAAAATATGCAATCCATTTGCTTGTATCAGCAGATTTTTTACAAATGTCAGCACTGGTAGAGGAATGTTTAAATTATTGTCATCGACACATGAATAGTGTCATTGAAAATAATTGTCCTATTAATGCTTTAAATGATGAACTTTTAACAAGGTAAGAATAATTCATTCGCATTTTGTATTATTTCTAGTTCTGAGCTGCAGATTTAATTAGATATTTTCTTCTATAGGCTGGCTTTATTGTTTAATCATAGGGAAGTGGAATCGCTAAAGGATCCTTCGGGTAAAATAAAAGAGTAAGTTCATTTATTTTTGGAACTAACTTTAAGTTTGGAATAACAGTTTTGACAGTAAGACCCAGTAGCGGCAATTGGGGCTTAAAAGTGAGGGGCAAATACTTTTTTGGAAGTTGTGATTTTTTTTTCAGGCTAAAAAACAAATAAATAAATAGGCTGTGCTTGATGAAGTAGAGGAAACGATAAGATGGGGTTCTTCCCCTTAAAAGGTCTGAAATTTGTCTTGAAAATGCAAATTTTGGAAAATTTTAGCTA
This sequence comes from Uloborus plumipes, assembly GCA_038373865.1. Taxonomy (NCBI): domain Eukaryota; kingdom Metazoa; phylum Arthropoda; class Arachnida; order Araneae; family Uloboridae; genus Uloborus; species Uloborus plumipes. The sequence goes on from JAXGGA010005721.1 coordinate 46,021, forward strand.
ATTTTGAGTTTTGGGGTCTTTCACGAAGATTGCAAAATTAAAGAAGTAAACAAACTTAGTTTTGACCAACTTAAAGAGGATAAAAGGAGTTTGGACATTCTCTCTCATACATTTTTTATCTGATGGAGTCCTAAAAACTCAATTTTAGACTTCTTTTAGTGATTTCAGAGAACGATTCTGAGGACTACTGCAGATTTTTTCCAAATTGAAATTTAAAAAAACTCAATTTTATGTTGTTTTTTTTTTATTGGTGTAAGGATAAAGGGATCTTCTTTCCAAAAAAAAAAATTACCGATACATCAACTGGAATCTTAATAATGCAAGCTTAGGCCATCTCCGAAGATAAGGAAAAGAAGGTGTAATCTGGAAGAAAAATTTTAATTGAAGCCTTTAAACTATAATTTTGAGCTGTCTTTGGTAACTTTAGAATCTGGCTGGTCTCGCTGGAAATTTTTGAAATCTTGCCCTCATTATATTAGTTTATAAAATGCCAATACAGGTCCGTAAAAATCCTTTTATCTGAGTAAAGGTTCTGAACGTCTTATCACCTCCATTTAACACGTAATTCTGAAACTACCCAATTGCTGGGGGTTAAGTGAGAGGAGAATATGAATCATAAAAAACTAGTCAAAATCATTGTAATTAATTCTCACAAAGAAAGCTTCACAGCTCCTATGCATACTTTTCATGCAAAATCCCCATGATTTATTCAATCAAACTTCAAACTACTAATTTTTGATTGCAGATATTCATGTTACTTTTCTAGAGCTATTTGAAGAAAGATTTTCTAAATATACATGCTTTTTCAGGTAACTGGTTTTCTAACATGATTTTTGCACATGAACAACAGTTTCATGTTTTGAAAATATTTAAAATACCTACATTACGGATAAATGCATTCCTTCATAAAAAAAATGTTTTATTATGTAAATATAATACTAGTTATCAGTTATGCATAAATTTTTAATTCTGCATTTTTCTTTAGGAAACTGTATAAGATATTGCTTGAAAAGTTATTGAAGCCAGATGCAAAACTTCAGAATCAACGTATTGTAGCTAAATTGATGAAGTGCAATTTATGTGAGCAAGTATTTGCTACAAAATTACAAGGCCATATCAGTTGCAAGTCTAAGAAGTATGATTTCTGCTACTTAATCATTTCAAAGTTAAAGTATTTTATTTATCACAATCCCTTATGTGGCAATCCCTATTGTAGTTATTGTAGTGACATTTTTTATTTACAATGAATTAAATGCTTGTTTTATTAGTACTTATAAGTTGTTTGAAATGCTTGTTATCTTACTATATTATAAAAATCTAACGGTTGTGTCACAGCACCCAATAAAATTATTGAAACATTATAATGGCAAAAAATTAGACTGAATTTTGTAATTGACTTTTAAAATTTCAATGAAATGCAAAAATCAATGAAGTATTTTAGCTTACAGTAGGTTAAAATGTATTTCAAACTGTTTTTGTATAATTATTCATATAAAAAGTGAATAATTTAAATTCTTTCAGAGGAAGGGATCCTGTCAGTTGTGTGGCTGGGTCCCCACTGTGATTGAGTTTATGAATATTATCAAAACATTATTTAAGGAATTAATGTTTTTCATTACTTGTTTGAATCACAGATGAATGTCAAAAATCCGAACACACGACCATGAAATTTTAATGAATTCTCCTTGATATTCAGTTAATAATAAGCGTTAATTTTTTTAAAGTTTTGTTTAAAAATATAATTAGACATTATAGGTTTAAGTACTGTATTGTATGAACCGCCTAAATTGTGACAGAAAAAAGTGAAAGACCTGTATAGTCTTCAGGACTTATTTACACACAAAAATAACCTAAATTCTGTCATATCTAAAAATTCAAACTTTTTTTTAAAAGACTGCTAATTTAATAAATGTAACCATTGTAGGAAAAGACGGGACACAGAGACAGTCTCGGTACAAGGAAGCAACCTCTCTTTCTAATAGCGAGCCCCCACCCCCTGTTCCTCGGAAACTTCTTAAGCAATAAATAGGGTCTGATTTTATCCATAAGACCTCCCTAGACATACATGGTCAAACAAGCGACTCTGAAAGGACAAAATCTATTTAATTTACGTTGCTTAAGGTATCTTTGAAAAAAGCAATTTGAACGAAAAAAGATGATAAAATTGCATAATAAAACAATACTTGTAGCTGATACTTAAAAGTTGTTTGGCAAATTTAATTGATGTTTCAATTTTTCAATTTCTTTTTATTATTTTTTAAAGAAACATTTACATGACATTTTTTTAAATAAATGTTACAGTACCCCCTCGACTCTGTTTCAGATTAGCCCCCCTCTGTTTCTACTTCCCCCCCTTTTTTTAATTGCAACACTGACAATCCGCTGTAGTTATTTAGACGTAGCTGAAGCCCGGAACACAGCTCTGATTCCATTGGTTCTCCAGTTTAAGAAGCTGACCTACGGTGGGCATGATTCCCTTGAGAGCCGGCTCCCGAGTTAACGCTCAAGGTGGTCTTTCAGCTTTGACGGTTCCTTGGATCCTTGATAGTTTCGTGGAAGTCAGTCCCTTTAAAGTTGTGAGAAGGACTTGAAGCTTATCTTGGTATAGAGTTAAGATAGTGTTCTTTAACATCTGTCATTATTTATGGAAGCTATTGGCTATTATTAGTTCCTTCCACTATTTTATGGATCAGACCACCATGAAAGGCGTATGGGAATATCTAACTCATTCCCACGATTTTTTCACTCAAGTTATGAATAACTGGACTAATCCCTACTAACTAAGTCAAACTAATTAATTCACCAGAAAGGTGTCACAAGTACTCTAACCCATTCCCTGCTAGTGTTGCGTTTTCACAACATTAATTTAATATTTTTTTCAATTATAAAATTTGTCAAATAAAATTTGTCCAGGGGCAGAGTTATTATTTTGCCCCCCTAGTTTTTATGTGAAATTTTTTTTTTCAATTGTTTGTGAAATGATGCATACCTTATTTTCAAACGAGAAAAAAATGTAATTTAATAAATGTAACCATTGTAGGAAAAGACGGGACACAGAGACAGTCTCGGTACAAGGAAGCAACCTCTCTTTCTGATAGTGAGCCCCCACCCCCTGTTCCTCGGAAACTTCTTAAGCAATAAATAGGGTCTGATTTTATCCATAAGACCTCCCTAGACATACATGGTCAAACAAGCGACTCTGAAAGGACAAAATCTATTTAATTTACGTTGCTTAAGGTATCTTTGAAAAAAGCAATTTGAACGAAAAAAGATGATAAAATTGCATAATAAAACAATACTTGTAGCTGATACTTAAAAGTTGTTTGGCAAATTTAATTGATGTTTCCCTTTTTCAATTTCTTTTTATTATTTTTTAAAGAAACATTTACATGACATTTTTTTAAATAAATGTTACAGTACCCCCTCGACTCTGTTTCAGATTAGCCCCCCTCTGTTTTTACTTCCCCCCCCTTTTTTTAATTGCAACACTGACAATCCGCTGTAGTTATTTAGACGTAGCTGAAGCCCGGAACACAGCTCTGATTCCATTGGTTCTCCAGTTTAAGAAGCTGACCTACGGTGGGCATGATTCCCTTGAGAGCCGGCTCCCGAGTTAACGCTCAAGGTGGTCTTTCAGCTTTGACGGTTCCTTGGATCCTTGATAGTTTCGTGGAAGTCAGTCCCTTTAAAGTTGTGAGAAGGACTTGAAGCTTATCTTGGTATAGAGTTAAGATAGTGTTCTTTAACATCTGTCATTATTTATGGAAGCTATTGGCTATTATTAGTTCCTTCCACTATTTTATGGATCAGACCACCATGAAAGGCGTATGGGAATATCTAACCCATTCCCACGATTTTTTCACTCAAGTTATGAATAACTGGACTAATCCCTACTAACTAAGTCAAACTAATTAATTCACCAGAAAGGTGTCACAAGTACTCTAACCCATTCCCTGCTAGTGTTGCGTTTTCACAACATTAATTTAATATTTTTTTCAATTATAAAATTTGTCAAATCCGTGAAAACAAATAAACAATATTATGTTCTAAAGCTTAAAATTTCATGATACATTTTTTTATTAATATATTTTCTTTTTTTCCTACTAAAATACATAGACAAACAGAATGCATTTTTAATAGCTAAAATTTATTAACTTTTGCTAATTCTTTTAATTCTGTGATTGATACTATATTTGCATTCGTTGGGGCGTAGGACGAAGAATGTTAGAAAATAATCTCTAATATACATGTTTGAAAAAAAATCCTATTGTTCTGTACTACACTTGTTATATTTCACATCTTTATTCTTGTAATAACTTGCTTTTCTTTCAACTAGAATTTGACACGAAAAACTAAGTCAAACTAATTAATTCACCAGGAAGGTGTCACAAGTACCCTAATAAAACTGTCCTACTTGTTATTTCAATTTCCAGGTCGTTCATATCTTATAAGGTTTTTCCGAAGTTCAGATATTCCCAGAAGTTTTAATAGCAAATAAAGCATCTATTAATGTTCAATCTATTTGTTTTACTGTACAAAAAGGCGCTTAAACTGTAGAAAGTGTTGTACCTAGGTTTTTTCTCTCATGATTAAATGAAAAATCTCTTTCTTTTATAAGAACATAAATATTGTGCGGCATATAAGAGACTGGATTTTCTCAGATAAGCTCCCTAATTGACTAATAATAACAAATTATCTCTTTATAATCAGCAAGAGTGATCATAGATTTATAAAAAGCTTACAGTTGAAGTTTCAAACTTGTTAAAGTATTTTTAAAGTTTGATGTGCAACATTCTTTTTATTTATTTATTTTTGTTTGTTTAATTCTTTGCCAAACATTTTTTCGCTTTAAAGTTATTAAAAAGAATAGAACTTGTGAGAAATATGTTGGCCATAGTAAGCATGAAGTAAATATCTTTGCCTAAATTTCAGATTAGTTCTATGCCAGACCAGCTACAATAGTTTATTTTGTGCAATTAGTTTTTATAATTTAATTCATTCTTCTTGTGATACTGTTCGCCCTATTAGTTTAAAACTTTAAATCTTGCAATTTTTTTCTCTGCATTCCACTACTTTAAAAACATAAAAAACATTTTGCACAGCTCTTCCATAACTCTATTTCGGCAAGCGTAAGTTTTGAAAATCATAGTACAACATGTAGACTAGTAGTACTGCAATCTACATTGTATGCTGCGATCTACTAAATAACCGATTGTATGAAAGGTGTTGCTATATAGATTCAAACGGTTAAGAAACTTTTCAATTGTTTGAACTAATATTTAAGCGTTGAAAAATGAAAAAAAAATCTCTTCCAAGAAAATGGTCTCTTTGGTCTGAAAAACTTGGAAATTGTGAAAAATTACGAAAAAGCGTAAAAATGAAGGGTGTTTGAGCACCATCTTCCATTAAGAGCAGGGAGCTGAAATTTTAAGGGAGTGATCTCTTACGTAAATATAAAAATAGTAGGGTGCGCCTTGGTCCGTAGCAAAAAAAAATTTTTTTTGAATCACCCTAATCTACTCTTTGTAACAGAGAGTAAGATGTTACTTCGTCTCTGTTGCCTTGTTCTGTTTTTAAAACATTTAACATATACATTTCGTAAAAAGTGTTTCGATTTTTTGATTTTATTATTATCATCATCATCATTATTATTATTATTACTATTTGTTTGTTTATTTATTTTTATTATGATTATTAGTATTATTATTATTATATATATATATATATATTTTTTTTTTTTTTTTTGAAAAAGCACATTTTGCATTATTTTAATTGAAAAAAAAACCCTTGCAAAAAGTTTGCCCCCCCACTTTTCGAGGCCAAATTACGCCTATGGAGCTGAGCATATCTAGGCTTCCATATAAATTAAACTGTAGTTTTATGTTATCTAGATACATATTCAGGGCGAGGACTCAGTCACCTTTCTCACCTTTAGTCACCTTTTGAAATTTTGGTCACTTTTTGTCACCTTTTGGAATTTTTGTCACCTTTTTAAACCTTTCTTGAAATGCGTTTTAAAAAAGTCTAGTTTTGATAAATAAAATTTTTGAGCAGTATGAATATTCTTTTCCTAACCTGAAAATAAATAGAATTTTGAAGGGGAAAAAAAAGCAAAAATCTCATTCAACCATTAAAAAATAGTGTTTCAACTGTAGCTCATTCACAAAACAAAGCCTTTAGAAGCCCCCGTTTAAAAATTGCAAAAAGAAACAAAAAAACAGGTCCACCTGTTCCAAGGATACTTGGCAGTTCTTTTTTTCTTTTTGTTCTTGAAACGAAATTCGGTTGATGATTTGCATAGAGATGGAACTTTCACTCATTCTCTATTGTCAATACTTTTTAGTGAACATTTATGCTTTGTATTTACAGAGAAACAAGAAAAAGAATGCCGATGATTTTGCAATGAGCTAAAAATTAAAAGATGAAAAGAATAAAATATGTTCATTGGATAATCGTCATTATCTTCACTTCATAATTTCAGGTGTTAATATAATTGGTTTTAAAGAAAAATCTTTGAACATAACAAAGGGTGATTGTGTTCTGGTATTTTACCGGATTTCCGATATTTTCACGATCAATTCTGGTATTTTCATGTTTGAAAATACTGGAAGTATAATATTTTTAATTATGCTTTTATCTTCTTACCTACGGAATTTTTTTGCTTTTTCGAATTTTCGATGATTTTACCGATCATTATAAAAATATTTATCGAATAGAAATGTTAAGCTGCCATTCTAATTGTTTTTTTTTGCTTTAATAAATTATTTTATTTGCATTTTTTTTTATTTTGATGCCTTCATTTAAAAGAATGCAATCGATTTGCATCTGATATGAGAATCGAATTTTTCTCATTTTTTATGCTTATTACCCTTAGGAGACAAATAAATGCAACATATTAAAATTAAAAAATGATAAATTAAAAATTTTCGAGCGAAATTCTGCCTCTTTTATGAAAATCAAAATGTCTAAGTTTAAATATTTTATTTTGCTTTAATTATGTGGATAGTAAAAATAATATGTTTATCGTAGAGCTTTTAATTGTAAATCTGAAGTAAGTATATTTGAATTCTTTTATATGCCGCTTTCATACTTTTAATGCCTTAATTTTGAAATTGGCATTTCTTTGCTTCCGCTGTAAGATTCATACTTCGCAATTTTGATGCTTGCTATTCCTTGTTGAAAGGCAAACAAATGAAATATTTTAAAATATCTCTTTAAAATATTTTTTTGGAGAAAATTTGTTCAGCACTAGCTCAAAAGTAACTTTATTACTCCTGTTAAAATGTTAATCAAATGCATGTACAATATTTGCACTAAAAACTAATTGAAATTATTCAAATACATGAAATGTAATAGTTTAGGAAAGGAAATTAATTATTATATAATGTATAGTCATAAAATTAGGTGAGCTAAAAAAATAGGGCCTTGGTTTAACCCCTCCCCCCCCCCCCCTCCAACACATTTTCTATTTAAAACTTTCAGGTTTTTTTTTTATGAACTCACAATCACCCCTGATCATTACATAGAGTTTATCCTGAAAGTTTTTCGGAAATATCGTCGGCACCATGCTAAACTAAGGAATGTGAAAAATCGCGTTTTTCAAGTTCGTTTTTCAAGTTCATATTTTACAAATAATTAAAATTAAAATGATACTTTCGAACGATAGTTTTACACCTAAAGATGTCTATAAAAGTTTAAAAATTGAAAATAACCAAACACGTCAGGTGGGAATAAGTTATATGCAATGTTTTGGCTCTCCTGAAAAGTGCCAATTTTCACATTCGTTAGTTTAGCATGGTGGCGACGATATGTCCTAAAATGATTTATTTTGTTACCTCCAGCCCTATCATGTTTAGAATTTAAGTCTTTAAAAATAGTATGTAGGCTATTTTGGTAAAAGTCAGAAAAAATGATAATCGTTTTCTGTTTTTTGATTTCATTACAAATTACTTTTGGTCACCTTTTAGTTACTTTTTTGTCACCTTTTAGTCACCTTTGTTTCAAAATTTGTCACCTTTCTCACCTTTTTCAAAGACCATCAGCAGTCCTCGCCCTGCATATTGAATTACACCTTTATTCGATTAAAGGAGATACTAACCTAAGCAGTATTTCCTTTGCTATTTTTGAAAATCTGAGCAATTTAAAAATCCAAACTACCTATAATCCCAATTAGCTCGAATTTTGACGTTCTACTGTACATATTATTTTAAAATGAAAATAAGTGCCACGTGCATAACACATCTTCTTCCGTAAAATGGCCCTTTTTACTATATAAGTGTTAATATCAAGATATTTATGACAAAGGAATATTCCATTATACACTGAACCAGTGGTGAAATATTTTAGTTAGGAAACAGGAAGGTAGAATAATATAAATGTTTATGATGTATGAAATGTAACCCCTACCCCTATGCAAAAACTTCTGCAGGAGAGATAAATTTTTCTCCAGTACAATACTTTTACTTAAGTATTAGGAAATAAAATTGAGTTAGTGGAAGTGGCTGTTCTTAAAAAAAATTTATTCACATTTATTCAAAAGGAGTTCCTTGCTATCTTTAAAGCTCATATCTCTAATTCTTCTTGCTATTTGTATTTTTAATGTTGTTATAATGTTTTCAAGGAGCAATGTTTGAAAATATGTATTTTTAAAGACATGTTTCGCATTTTTTATACATTGAAAAATTCTTTAATATTCTAGGGCTAGTATTGGTCCAAGAGGTGAACTTGTGTACACTCACAAAAGGTATTAAACTTTTTTCTTTGCAATTATATGCTTGATATGCTATAGGAATGAAATAATTTTTCAGTTTGTAAATTATAAATAATACCTTTAAATCAAGGTGAAGGATAATAAAATTCACATGATGTTAGATGCTATATTATTCATGAATAAATTTATAGATTTATGTTTAACAGGCCCACAGAAGTAAAATTTCGGAATATTCCATCAAAAAATGTTAATGAAAATCAAATTGTGCAGTGATTAATAAAGATTAACTTAATTTTCTTTAGGTTTTATTAGAAAATCCAATATTTTTTCAGTGCCCTTGCTGTGATCAGTAATAATGTCGCTACTCGAAAAATTATGAGCCTTTAGTAAATGCTAAAAGGATAATTGCAAATATGATTAGTTAAACAGATGTATTAAATAAATGCATAGCTATTTTAGTATCTATTACAGTTAGTTTGAAAGATGAATATTATTGCACTAAATGTTAAGTCAATAAACTATAAATTTTTGAGTTAAACAAAAAGTTATTTTATTTACTACATAGACATTGAATTTCTTCTTACTTACAAATGACTTCTAGAATACCAGCAGCTGTAGCTAGATGTAATAATTTCCCTTACGATAAACAGGGCAATAATCTACACCAGTGTTTCCCAAAGGGTGGTCCGCTGACCGCTGGGGGTCCGCTGTGCTATCCTAAAAAAATATAAAAAATAATTGAAATTGAGGGACGAGTAACAATATTTTAATTCAAAACAAAAGCACATTTATAAGGAATTTTTAAAAATCTTGCTTATAAACAAGCAGGGGGCACCAAATGCTGCGGAAAATTCATTTTGGACATTTCCTATATTAAAATAATATTTCATATGGTATATTATATTATATGGATAGTATATTTATGTATGACATCGTATTTCTAAAATCCAATGCGGAATAGAATTTTCTGATCTGACCTAAATGACTGACCTGAAGCAAAATATTACCCCTGACAAAGGATATTTAGCTTTATTTTGATTTGAATAAGAGTGTTAGATTCTCTTATCTTTTAAAAGTCAATGTGGAAAATAAGGATAATCTAACACGATGCACATTTACTAATTTTGTGTACATGAAACAAATGTGCAAACATTTTGGAAGCAGTATTGTAATGTATCAAATCAAGTTTTTTTATGCATATGGGGGAGGGGGGGGGTTCCGGGATGTTAGTAAATATTCAGGAGGAGGTCTGGACTTAGGGAACCACATCTACGCAATCAGTGCTGTTGTATGCAGAGAAGGAAACTTGGAGTGAAAATGAAAGATTTCATCATTGATGCATTTTTTTCTTTAGAAATGTTTAACAATTCGAATGTTTTGGTTTGAAAAATGATTTTTTTTTACCAAAGAAAATATTTATTGATGACTATACTTAGTCTATCTTTAAAGTGTTAAACGTGCATCTGTATTGCACTTTCAGTTCAATTGTTTTCTTTATTTCATGTGTATATTTTATTTATTTTTAATTTCCATGTAAATGGCTAATATTTTTGTTCAATATATATAATTTGAGCTAAAATTTGTTTTACTATTGATAATTTTTTTAATACTTTATTTCAGAGACATGACTTGGAATCTTGATCGACATTTAGAAGACATGTATCAAAACCTTCATTCCTGGAGAAAAATTTACTGGCAGATATGGGGACTGATTAATAGTTTACATTGTATAACTTGTGGTACAAACTTTGCATGTTCTGATTTCACAAGGTGCCCTTATCATAAAGATAACATAATTTTCCCGCAAACAGAACAAACTGAAAATGTTCATAAACCTGGAACCTTTCCTTGCTGTGGAGTAAAAGCTTTTAAATTTGATCCTGTCGATCCTCTTTTCCTGCTGAGTGTGAGTAATCATTAACTGAACTGTAAAAACTGTACTTTGGGGATATTGAGTGTATGTATTTGTTATTATTTTTCCTACTGAACTGTATTAGTACAGTGATACAAGTTCATAGAATACTTTAAGAGAATGTTTTGCATCAAGCTAATGTGATAAATTATACAGATGGGGAAAAAGAAATTTCATAGTTAGTTTATAATTTTGTAAGTTTAAAAACAGTAAATCTTGGTATTAAATGTTGAACAGCAATATTGCCTTCCTTCCCAAATTTAGCAGTCCTTTATAAAATAGGTTTTTTTTTTTTGGCAAAATAGGTAAACTAAATGTTATTATTAAAATTTTTGTGGCAATTAAGAATTTTTTTTTTTCTGTATGTGTTTACCCCTGAAAAATTGTTGCTTAAAATATTTTAATATAATAATTTACATCCATACATAGTTTTCAACTCGTAAGGATATGTTTTTTCATTTTCAAAATTTATTAAATAAAATAAAATCTAAATTTCCATATTTCTTTTTAAGTGCTTATCACTCATCTCCTCAAAGTGCTATTTACAAGCTTACCACTCTTTCAAATCTGTTAACAAAATCATAGCATAATACTTTGGAATAATAACATTTTTTCCTTTTGTTTCAACTTTGTGCAACCAATAACACTTACAGCAATTACGGCATGTTTTTTATTTCCCAAATGTTTCAAACTAGTGATTCACAAACTTTTATGAGTTGGGTAATTCCATTGTGACTATCATAACAGTTAGAATAAATTTTTAATCTTATTTTCTGTGTTCGAGCCGTATTTTGTCACAACACCAAAAACAAGGTGTTATTCTTCTCTGCATAAATGAGTTGTTTAAGTTAATATAAAAAAAATAATATTACTTTCATTTTTGGCAGTTAGGGAGCATTTGGATCAACGTGACTAACATAACAGATTTGCAACCCTCAAAATTTTGTATTAAATTCATCAACACAATTCTCTAAAACTAAACCATAAAATTATTATTTTTTCCCTGATAGTATCCATGTGAAAACTATTTTCACATTAATAATTGTAAATTTGACATATATTTTAAATAATATTACAAAAAGTGGTGTTTTAATAAAATTTGCCTGTGACTAACATAACGTGACTAACATAACACGCAATTACACATTTGACTTTAAGTGTATTACAAGTAATATTAATACAAATATTAGAATGCAAACAAGATTTTATTGAAGATTAACACAGATGTTTACCTGTAAACAAAATTTCGAGTTCAATTTTGCATTTAAAGTAATAATGTCTGCTGGAATTTACAGATGTTTGCAACAAGACTTTCAAAATTTGAGTTCCTTAAATCCAAAATTTGTTCTCATTTGTGGGAAACACAAAGGTTACCTCAGAGCTTTTCTCACGAAGAGAACTTCATAAGCATTTTCATTCATGTTTAAAACCTGCCTGCCATATTTCTTTTTCGACTTACAAGAGGTAAATACCACCACAATAAAATTACCCACTGTCTTAGTTTTGGTATCTCGGAACAGTCTGGGAGAATCTACTTCAAAATCATCAGCAGCCTCGTCTTCCACAATTTCTTTAAAAAAAACCTTATTTTCTTGGGATATCATCCCCTGTATTTTTTAATAAACAAACTTTAAATTTATCCATATTTACAGCATACGAAAACCTATATGGGGATTCCCATTTTCAAACAACAAGTCTAACTCTTTTTTTTCAGCCTTGTCACTTTCACTCAAAAATGAGCAGTTTATCTTCAATTCTTGTTTTTTTTATTACTGAAGTAATTCCTTTGCATAATTTCCAAACTTTGCCCATGTAAAACGCTGCTCTGCACATTGTGTTATACATGTGGGCACTTTCTATGATCTAATTTCATAAAACCCCATGACCTGTAGATGATGGGGGCAGTTAGGGTCTTATATGTTTTTAAAGTGAGCAGCAGCTCCATATGTTTATAGAAAAACTAATTGCTTAGCGATCCTGCATATAGCTATAAAGTAATTTTAAATTCTTTCATTGAAGCTGTTGATGCCGAGTGCTTACTTGCGTCGCAAATTACAGCATAAAATTTCAACTCCAAGTTTACTATTAAAAGAACTGTTTTGAAAATATATTACTGCAGTATATATGGTCACACTAATTTCTTCATAATAAGAGGTTCAATAAATTAATTTGTTTCTAAAATAAATTGTTTGCTTAAGATTTAAGTATTTCTTAAAGATCTCATGTTATGTTAGTCACACACAGTGATGTTATGTTAGTCACAAGTCCTATGGCCAGAAAAAAGGAAATTATTCATGAACAGTCTTATCAATCTAACTGTACACATCCCATAGAAGAGATCAAGGTGGAAAATATACAAAATATTATTTCCAGAAGGGAATCACTGAATTAATTCATCTTTTTGTGACTAACGTAACAAGTAAATCAGACTGAATACCTATTAACTTTGCAATATTAATTTTATCATAAAACAAAAAAATATATATATTTCTGTAAAGCAAGACAACCAACCTTCAATAATTTTAAAAAAATTCTTTATTATTTGCAGTTTTTTTTAAACTATATATGAATGTGAAAAGTTAGAAAAATATGCAATGTTTTGGGTAACTGCATATGTTATCTTTGGAGCCATTTTTCAGGGGTTTGGAGTAATATTTTGTGAAAACGTACGTTAAATTCTAAAAATTTAAAAAATTATCTTCAAAATGATGTGTTACAAAATATATATATTGAAAGATTAAAAAACCATGTCCAGGTTGACATTTACATGGAATTACCCAGTCACCCTTTTTGAAGTTTAAAAGTTTCTCACAACCTCCATCTTTAAGTAAAGTCAAAATACGATTAATTAAATTTAACAGATAAAACTAAATAAAACTTATACACTTGCATTGCATATACCTTATTACTGCAGAAGCAAAGCAGATAATGGCAAAGTAATGAGTATCTAATTGTTTCAAATTACTGCAAAATTTCCTCAAATCTTCACAGTTCCCCAGGAAGCTATAGTGCTCAGTTTGGGAATCACTGTTTTAAGCTTTTTTAGTAACTTAATTTTATTTCTGGAATGAAAATAATTTGAGCTTCAACTTACCTCTTTCTTCATTGAAACTATTCGAGGTTGAAAATGCTTTTCATTTGTAAATACTAATGTAAAATAAGTGCATCTTAATTATTTTGGTGAATTTCTCTCGTTTCATATTGTTATAAAGATTTGCCTGTAAAAAATAACAATCTGTTTTTTGCAGTTACTTGTTTTTTTTTTTTCCTACTCTGTATGTCATGATATTATGCTTTTATCATCAAAGCAAAACAATAATTAAAAAAACAACACTACTGTACTCCCACTCTTTATCTATTTTAATGTACTTGTTTTATTTGTTTCTATTTGTGTGATAAAAAGCTCAGTTGTCAAGAATGCTGAAACTAGAAATTATTTGAAAATCATTTGAACAAATTAATTTTCGCTCAATTCTGATAATGTTAACACAATGTGATACCACAACCCCCCTTGGGAGTTATTCTAAAAAATATTAAAAAATAAAAAAATGTATTTAAGAAAGTTGCACATTGATAAAATGCCATAATAATGCAATATTAGAGAATATATAGAAAAAAATATGCATGGTATATTGATTGTCATATGTGTTGAATATATTGCTATTTAGAAACTTTGATAGAGCACTTAATGTATAATTTTGTTACTTATACAGGGTGTTCCATTTTAACTGTCATGACCTTTGTTTTTGCAGCCTTTTGTCCTAGATGTATACTTCCGCTTGCAAAAATGCTCAAAATGGGGTACGGAGTTAAGATATTAAAAGTTTGAAGCAAAAACAAGTAGTCAAAAAATACGAAATCTAAATTTTCATATAGACTCTAGGTCCCCTAAATTGAATTTAGGGAAAAAATCTCCATTGAAAATTAATTCCAACACAAAAAATTTGAAATATTTATGATTGCTACGTTATATATTTTGAGATATTCTAGTTCAAAGTTTTGAAGCGCATGCAGAAAATGAAATTGTAACACGGAAGTTCTAATCACCTTTTCGATATTTCACCTGTTATTATTTACGTTTTAAATGACTCTTATGTCATTCAAAAAATATATGATGGTTAGCCATAAAATATTGTTTGTTTTTTATATCTAAAATGGAATAATTCTATAACGCTATTACAATTTATTCAACGATAATTTAGTTAGTTACATTATTATTATTTCATGAAATAATAACAGCTTAATGGAATAATTTGCTTTAAACAGGGCTTAATTTGCATGGAAGCTCAGCGCTCAGCTCTGCCCCCCCCCCCCCCTCTCACAATACACACTTTCATGTCAATTTTACACCTTGGGTGGAATATGAGCTGTTTGTGTATGAAAATGGAGTCTGAAGTTCCACCAAAACTTTTTTTGTTTGAAATAAGCCTTAAATAACTATTTATCTAAATAAATATTTTACAAGAATGATTTAATATGAGTGTTGTGCTTCATTTAGGGTTGTTCCTACAGAAATCATACTGTCAATGCAACTGAAAGATCCTCGGATGTTTTTCAAGATATGTTAACCTACTTTGATTTAATATGCTTGCCTCAACCCAACCAACCAATGGCAAATGAAAATGTTGGCCTCGAAAGGATAACTCCATGCTACAGTGAAAGAGCTTTATTTCAATGGTTAAGAGCTTTCAAGCCAAATGATGTAGAGTTGAAGAAAGTAAATAACTAACTTTGTAAACTGCTTCATATCACATTGATTATTTAGTTTAATATTTGTTGCAAACTTCGAATGAACCAAGTTTTTTATTAATATTGTTTTAATTTTGCTCAAAATGTTTAAAATAATTAAAATGAGCTTAAAAAGTTATTAAAATTTTCTTACAATTTTACTTAAAGCCTTTTATCATTTACAATTATAGTTAAACTACATTACATGCTAATAAGTTTTTTTAGAAAAATAAGTTTTATGAAAGCATTATGAAGAATTGTGTTGGTAACAAATTTTAATGTTGAAATTGTTTATATTACTTTAAAGTAATTTATCTGTATGCTTTTAATGTATGTTTGTAATACATTTTAAATCAGAATTAAATAAATACCTTTGCTGATTTTAATACCTTTAAAAAAGAAACAATTGTAAAGAGTTTTTTTTTCTATCAGAATCAGCTTACAGCAGCATTGCAGATGAACATGGCATTTAACTTTGCTAAGTTGTCATTCAATTTTTGTTTTCTTTTTCAAATTTACAATGCATTGTATTTATGTTAGATTTTTTAAAGTATTATTTACTAATTTTTGAAACTAGCTATGTATTGCTTATTTTAATCAAGCATATTGAATAGCGCTGAATCTGCTATTTATTTCTAAAATTACAACATTGAAAATTGCAGTTATAATTTTCAAAATTTTACATCAAGTATATTTACTGTAATTGTGCATAGAGTTATACTAAAATGAGCTTTATCTTGTAGGGAAATGGACATTACGTGAGTTTTTCACAAGTAATGTATTCCAAAGCTAGCACAAACTTTTCTCCCACAGTGCAAACTTTTTCAGAAGCAAACCATTTGGCTTAAGGATCACCTTTGTAATTGGCTACTAAATATTTGCTTTGTTGGAATGGAAATCTCATCTTTTTAGCATACTGAATTCCAAAGTTTCCATACTGTACTAGTCTCAACCTCACTTTGTTAGTGAGTAAGAATAATCACTTCATATTTTCCATTAATTTTTTCACTCTAAATCTAAAATTAAATTCATATATTACCTAATCTCACTGTTTCATCTAAATCTGGTGAAGATAGGAAGAGAAAATGCATTTTGAATTCCATATTAACAATAGAGAAATATTGGAATTTTATCTTTTTTTTTTTTTTTTCGTGCTTTACTTTCGAGGGAAATAAAATAAGCTAGCTTGTACATTAAAGCTAAAGTATAATTGTTGACAAAATTTTTTAGAAATGAGAAATGAAAAAGTTGCTGATACTACTCTTTGCCTTCTCACAGCAGACTTTATATATCTCTCTCCCATTGATTTTGTGCATTGTAACTGCACTTTATGTTGAATAACGCAATTTAAAATAAAAAAACTACGATATGAATTACATTCTTTATGTGGAAAACAATAATACATAGCTAAGGAATGGTTTAAAACAGTTTGAATGTTGTTTACAACTGACTAAAATGATCGTGTGTTTATCAAAATGTTATTTACATACCCTTTTTCACAACACAAAATGTTTAGCTATGTTTTTGTTGTGATAGTGACAAAGCATGTCTGAATTTTTTATGGTATTTTTAAATCATTTTCCTTTTATTTCTAAAATTTTTGTTGATAAGTCACGTCATTTGTGACACTGCTGACTGAAATTCAATGGAGTTAGAATACTATTTTTGGCTTTTTTGTACAACTTTTTAAACTCCCTTTTGGTGCCAATATGTCGTAGTAGTATCCCTTTGCAATTGCCACTTTTGCGACATGCTAAATCGCTGCATAACTCTTTTTTTTTTTAAATTAAATCTGTTTTTATTGTTGGAGAGACAACCGCAGTAAGAATGTCCCTGTATAAAGTAAATCAACCATTCAAAGAGGGCAGAAAATTTTGACAGTGCCATGGGCGTGGAAAAGTGAAAGTCGTGCCCTGATGGTAACCCCAGTTGTATTTATTATGAAGTTTCTACATTGTTCTGTTTAAAAATTAACGCAATTTAATAAATATGATGCGTAATATTTTTGAAGGAATTAATTTGTGTTTCATAGGTTGGATCTAAACTTAGTGTTTCTTCTGATGGAAGTGGTTCAGTGAATAGATCAGCTGAAAGCTTAGCTGGTAAGTCCAATTTGAAATTTCATTCACAATGCATGAACTTATAGGACTTAAGTAAAACATTACAAAAGCTGAATTTACTACGCTGTTATTGAAGGAAAAGAACAATATCTACAAAAATAAGTAAGCTGAAACTTCTTGGATTTGTTAGCCTGTGAGCTGCCGTGACGTAAACTTCCGCTTTTAGATATTTCAATTGGTGAAGTTACCGTACAGAATTTCAAAAAAAATACCATTGAAATAGGAACTTAGTTATGCAACACAAGTTGATTTCAAAATATCTAACTTAATAACTAGGAGGAAGAAAAAAAAAATGTTTAAGGGTTTCTTAAATGGGAAACATGGCACTTTAGGGGTTTAAATTCCCTGCAATTCCTGTAATTCTGCTTTAGTTTTATTTCTCCAAATGGGTTGTCTTCTCTACGTTGATCTTGAAAGTGAACCTAGATTCATTGAAATTTATATTTATAGTTGAATTATAGTTTCGTATGATTTTATTTAGTGTTTTTGTGCCAACTTCAAAACTTATGTTTAAAATGTAGTATCAATGGTGTTTACTTTGCAACTTTTGCTTGTTTTCTTTTTTAGTTGGCATAACTCGTAAAGAAGAAAGGCAACCAGCAGTGTTTGTTCCAATTTTATCAACATTGGGTCAAGCAGATGGGTAAATACATATTTATATTTCTTTTTAAGGACCAACAAAAGATGTAAAAAAACAACGCAACCATCTAAAATATACTGATGGCAGAAATATCAATAAGGATATATAAATAGGCTGACTAAAACTTTTAATAACCTTTATTACTATCGCTCTTAAAAATTGTTGTTGGCGTTAAATAAGTTCTAGTACTCAAAAAGGTTTAAGCATGTACTAAAAATAATTTATGTTGAACTTCAAATATATATACAGAAAGATAAAAACCATCTTGGTTTAAGAATTATAAAAGTTTGCTTTTCTAACACGGGCGTCGTTGGCGGGGGGGACGAGGGGGACATGTCCCCCCCCCCCCCCCCCCCCCAATATTTTGAACTCTCTCTCAATAAAAAAAAGTCTCTCTCAATAATTTGGAATTCTTATGTTTGAGGAAAAAAAAAAACTCGGAGCTATCATTACTGTCTCAAAATTAAATTAGAATTACAACTCGAACTAAAATTACAAAAACTTCCGTCTCTATTGCACTTGATTGAACCATCTGTAAATTAATCAGTTTATTAATGTAGGCTTTTTGCGTTTTATACTATCCTTATCCGAGCAATTATTTTTCTCCTAGTAACAAAACCCGTTAAAACGTCTTTCCCTTTTTCTGACCACCCACCTGCTCGAAGGGGCATTAGAAAAAAATTAGGAAACGTGACAGCTTGCTATCTAAGAAATAAATTTCCTTTTGTACACTTTCCCCCATTTCAAAAACTTCTCATGATTCTGTCCCAGATAAGGTCACCCTCTTTTATTGCCCCCAATCTTCTTAACGAGGAAAGAAGACACTGCTGTCCAGCTGCATCACAATGGTCACTAAAAAATTCTTCCCTGACCACCCATACTCACTCGTGGGAAAAAAGGGGCTTCGGATACTTAAGGGGGGCGCTAATGTGTCCACGTGTTTGGTCACATGATGTAAGAAATTTTTTTTCGGAGAATAGCTAGAGAAGGATCTTAATTCGTGAAAAGCGAATCCTTTCATTAAGCATAGTGTTTTCCATGGGTCCAGTAAGGCATGTCCTCTCCATTAAAGAGCATCATATTTGTAGGAAATAAATCATGTAAGTTTTACCCATTTTATTGTTTTTTATAACACAAAAAAGATACAACAAAATTTCTTGTTTTCTTCATATACCTTTTCCGGTAAGAGTAAGCACGAAGCGATTTTTCAGACATCAGTACCACAAATTGCTTATGCATTGAAGGAAATACTATGTGTCCTCAATTGCGAATCTAGGAATTTTTCAAGGGAAAGGCAATTGGTTTTTATAACTTACTTTTTATTATGTATACTGGTTCGCAAATATTAATCACAAAAGTTTCGGACTTGAATTCCGAAATATTTCCGTGGGAGAGCCCCAAACCTCCTTGACCCAACATTTAAAACTTGTCTAAAAGATCTTTTTGTTTTTCAGTATCGAAAAACTATTGGTGGAGAGGTGCTCAAAGGAGGGGGCGATCGCCTCCATCGCCCCTTCTTGTATCCGTCTCTGTGTGCCCTTTAATGATACAACGCCAACATAAGAAGATTCCATAGAGTTATACATTATACTAAAACTGGTTTTTAGCTGAAATGCATATTCGTATTTATTTACAATGAACATTACAAGATATTTGATTGGAATCTTTTCGATGAGCGTATACTAATCAATATTAAGATGTTTATTTTTTGATCAAAGTAATTTAAATTTTTGAATAAGTTAAATAATACACAACAAGAGAAAATTACTCGTATTTTCTTGTTAGCTCACCCATTTTTCTTACTTTTGTAGTAGTTAATTGATACACATTTTTAAGACATTTGAGTTGCAAAGAAAACGTTCAATAATAGTAATGTTGATAAACGAAATATTTTTATTCCAAAATTAGAATTATATTTTCAAACAACTAAGAAATAGTTTACGAGGAAAATGTTCTGTTATCTTTTAAGTGATGAAATAATAAGGCTTTTTCAGTTGAGTATTATTTTGATGATTAAATTATTTTTTAAAAGTTGAAACCGATAAAATATTTTAGCGATGCATTTCCATGAAAATGAAAAAGAACTGAATTATCATTAAAAAGCAAGTTATTTGTCTTCCATATAAATTATTTTAAAACAAAATTTTCATATCTAATTTTTTGCTAAGAAATATAAATTTCAAATTGAAACTTAAAGAATTAGGTGAAAGCATCGTTCTTAGCATAGGCACAATTGAAGCGAAGCAAATGCTTGTATGGAGGAGATGGCGAGAAGCAATAATAAAAATAAATAAAAGAAAAAAATAATATTAGAAAGATTTCTCACATATTGTTGAAGATCAAAATGCCAGATTATTATGAAGGGAATTTTTTTCCTCGTAAATTACACTGTGTATTAAAAAGTCGGAACGTTTTAAACAGTTTTTCCCCGAAAGACTTATATTTAATCGTTTTTAATTATTTGTTTTTATCAAAAGTAAAAATTATGACTCGATAAAAGCAGGATGAAAAATATTAATTTTTCTTCAAGCACTAAATTAAGCTTTTGCATTATTATTGATCAAATGCATGAATTTTGAATACTGTAACATGAGCATAAAATGTGAGATATGGGAGTATCACCCCCCCCCTTTTTTTTTTTTTTTTTGCTGCTTCACAGCTTGAATAAACATCTCACATTAAAAAAGGAGCCGTCTCCGTTTACTTCTCTGTCTTGTCAACAACATTTAAGATCGTCTTATACTTCGTTTTAAATGGCTTAAACTTTTGTTTCCCAAGGAGAGTTCTCAAAAATTTCTGCCCTAACATCATTGAAAGTCAACTAAAATCACGTTTTTCGAATATTTGTCTGTCCTTTTAAAATTACCAAAGATGACCCTTCAATTTTGAAACAGTTCCGGTTTGGCCCCTAAATCTCCTCTCCCCAAACATCAACGCAAATCGTCTAAAACTGCGTTTTTATAGTTACAATTTCAAAAAAAAGTTTCGGGGGAGAACTCCCGCAGCTCTCTTCCCCTAAAACAATCAGATATGATCTATAATTGTGTTTTTAAAATTTCAATTTCCAAAAATATCCATCAGAGAAGCGCCTACGAATCTCTTCCAACTACTACAGTTGCCAAAAATTGTTTAGAATGCATTTTTAAGACTGCAATTTAAATAATTTTCCGAAAAGACGGAAGTCTAATATCTAAGCTGCATATTATTAGCAAAGATAGTCTAAAATTGCGTTTTTAGCAATACAATTTCGAAAAAATCCCCGATCCCCCCTTTCTATAGCACAATCAGAGAAAATAATTGAGTTTTTAACGTTTCGATATCGAAAAATGAACTTAATAGCGCCCTCGAACCTCTTCCCCCATAACATTATCAAAGATCTTCTAAACTGCATTTTTAAGGCCACAAACTCGAAAAAATTTCCGGGGGAAAAACCCCCGCACCCTCTTGCTTCTGGGTAAATAATATATTTACGATTAGGAACACATTCTCAACTCTCTAATCTAGTTATGATTTCCCTCTTCGAAAAGAAGTTGAACCCATTCTTTTTTCTGTATTTAAGATGCGTTTGAAAATAATGAGGGGTCGGCAATTTCATAACTCCCCCCAACTTTTTAGTCTCCACGACGGGTCCGAATATGACTCCTTGTGGTCCTAATTTGAAAATTGCAATGTTCATTGGTCTTTACAAAGGCTTAACATGTTTAAAAAAACATAAATTTTCCCTAGCATTTCCTTTTTTCCAAAGTCCCCCCCAATGTTCAACCGGCAGCGACGCCCATGTTTTCTAAAGTACACCATTTTATCACAATCACAATTTTTATCATCCCAAATTAAAATATATTAATTATTATAAATAACCTAATATCTCTTCTCTGTAGTGTCTTTTGTTTCATTTTATAAATTAAAGCTTTGTGCGGTAAGTCTAAATGAATTCAATTGGAACTTTTTTTCGCTTTTTGACAATCTCATGCCTTTTAAAGATACGGAATTGTAACATTTTAGTATACACTTACCACTTGGAAATAAAATTGCTCTGATAACATGAGAAAATAACTCACTAACTTACTATAATTATACTCAAACAAAGGGAAAATATTTTTGCGCAAATTATTTTCTGACAGCATACATAAAACAAGGTTTGCCCCCCAAAAAAAGATTTGTTAGTGTGACCCCCCCCCCCCCCCCGTGTTAAACTATTGAAAATAATTTCTGCGTAACTCATGGTGCTATTTTTCTGTATTGTGCGTCATGGGGCCTATGCGGTGCTATTGTCACTGGTATTTTCAGTGTTTAAAAAGTTATTGTTATGCATATTGTATGTGTATATTGTGCATTACACTTTTATACCCCCCCCCCCCCCCCCACTACCCGCACGAAGAAAGTTAATCTTGTGCTCTGTTTTAATTAAATGTTATTGTAGCTATGTGTTGTGTTTGATTTTAGACAAATGCATAGTTATCTTATCTAACTTCTTACCTCAAAATTTACCTTGTTTTCATTGGAAGTTATACTTTCATCGCACATTGTTTGGCTGACTCCCAATCTCAACTGACTTGTGTGCGTTGGTTAGGAACTTGGATTCCCGTGCACGTGTGGTAGTTTGTGACTAGCCGGGGCTAGTTTTTGACGTAATTAGAGGTGTGACTTGTCTCGTCATATGCCAACAAAACCAATCGGTGATGACACGTGTGTAGGGCATTGCTGTGTATCATGTGATTTCTGGAGATCTCACATACAAATGTAAAGGAGGATAAAATGAAGATTCGCCTTTCAAACTTCACTTGCATTTTTCGATCGGTCACAATGTGTACATGATTTTTGTCAATCTAAATCAAGTCCATGAACCCATGAGAAAGCAATTTCTCAAGAAGCAACTCGGAAGAGGAGAACAATTGGCTCTTCAGGCAGCCAATGCACGACGAAATATGAGCAGGAGCAGCACGAGAAATGTTACAACTTGGACAGGGAGGGAAAACTTTAGACTGACTCGTAACGCATGGAACGAAGATAGTTCAAAACGAATATGAAGATAAGTGGTGTCAATGCCTGTAAAGATGGGAGCTCTTTTTTAACACGTAAAACACAAAACAAGAAATATTTACAGCATGAAGAGAGAAAATAATACCACCTATGGCTTCGGTCGGTGGGCTTTTCTATAGATAGTGTTTATATTAATCTTGGCCTTCAAAGCAATTTCTAAATAAGTAAGACAGCCGATATCTGTAGGGTCTTTAAGACTGCCTTCTCTAGCTAGTCCATCCGCAATTTCATTACCACTGTCTAACGAGTGGGATAAGTCACAACGCAACAAAAATGTGATTTTTGAGTTGAGTGTGTTTCCCCGCTGGAAAGGGGCAAACTCTTATTAGGTTTTTGAGCAAGGCTCGTTTTAGAAATGTATTAGAGAATTTAACAGTTATACTGGTGATTTGTTTTCCCTTTTTGAAAATTAAAATTAAAATGTTTGTATTTGGAATTTAAATATAAAATGGTCATCACTTTGAAAGAACTTCGTTGTGCTTATAGTTCCTTTTAATTGGAAATTAAAGTTTTTTTTTTTTTTTAACTTTGTCATTTTTCAAATACAAGCATCGAGCACTCTGTTAAGTGTAAGACATGGGTTTATAATATCAATTATCTTTATTTCATTTATCTTTATTTCGTGATTATTTTATAAATTTCGATATGTTCTATAAAAAAATGTTTTATTTACAGGATACCAGATGTGAAGCAAATATGGAAACCTGGTGGTTCACTCTGGCACAATCAAGATGCAGTAAGAGAACATGGTAAGTGTTTAGAGTAGTTGATCTTCAAAGTGTATTTGCTGCACAAATGTAATACAAATAAAATTATATTATCATACCAGATATGATCGTATATACCTCCGTGTGAAATAAACGAATCAATCGTCACAGTGACTATTTTTAATCAATAATATGAGTAGACATGGAAATTTTTCAGACTGGCAGATCATATGTGCTAAAAAGAAGTTATTACAGTGGTGCAAGTGCTGTACCAAATTGGGCCATTTTGCAAAATTCTGCACTCTACTGCTCCCGAAGAGGATAGTTTAGTTAAAATTTCTCCAATCTGCACCACAATGGGATTTTTTTTTCTCTTAGAAGTTATATTAACTCCAAGGCCTGGTTTGATTACTGTAAGGTGAAAAGCACATTAGGTAGCAATAGTATGCCACATAAATTATTTTCTGAAAGTTGAACTACACAAAGTATTTTTTCTTTTTTTCTTTCTAATGGTGCTATGGTTGAGCCCCCGAAATAGCATCCATTCTTCCTGTAGCACCCATATCGGCGAAAGCCATTGCCATGAATATTTTATGCCCAGTTTCTCACCAGATGGAAGCACACAAAGCTGTACAAAGGATATTGAATCAAAATACAAAGATTCTTTTGGTCCCGTCCCACCCCACTCCTCGAGGTGATGATAAACTAGAAACTTATTACTGAACTGGAAATAAAATTTACTAAGTTATTGAACATTGAACTCACAAATAGTCTTAAGGATATAATTTTTCTCATTAAGATTCACCCTTTGAAAAACCAATCATATTGCACATAGAAAATTGTCATACATTATTTTAATGTCTTATCTGAAATTATGCAGCATTTTTTTCATACTCTTTTGGTCTAACAAATGTCTCATAAGTACTGAGTAGTAAAAAGTGTAATGCAATTGATGCATAATAAAAAAAATTAAATTAACAGTTACTTAAATAATCAATTTTGATCAATATGTTTGCATGGGAAAAGAGAGATCAATTGTGAAGAAAAATGTTATTGTCAGCTTATGCAAAATGAATAAATTTATTTTGCTTAAGTTAGAATTAAAATTGAATTATGTAAAAAGACATTTTTTAATTCAATATCTATACCATACATCTCCGCTTAATCAGCTCCTCTGTTTAACTGGATCCCCAGTTTGACCTACCACAATCCACTATAGTATGAAAAATTAAAAACAAATAAGTAAAAAAAAATGTTCTTAAAATATATTTTAGCTCTAAAATTAAAAATATTAACTTTTAAAAAAAGGAAACTACTTTACTCGTGGCATAATATTCTCTTTCCAATTTAAAAAAAAAAAAAGACAAGGTTCTAGACTATGAGTGGTGAAACAGATTGAGTCGAAGATGAATTTTTTTATTATTCATTTTCTTTAAGGGAATTTTAGTTTAATTGGATTACCCCCTGCTCCATTTGATCTAATTAATTGGTAGTCTACTGCAGTGGCCCACTCAGATATTTTTCACAGAGGGGTCCAGTGTCGAAAGTTGACTATTCTCGTATCAATGTATTCTTTTGATTTTCTCGATTGTATGGGACAGGAAACATTTGAAAATAACTTATTAAATAAATAAATAAACATTAAATCGCTAAATGAATTATTAATATCAAATACTTAATTAACTTAAAAGAAAGCACAGTAATTCAAAAATTTGAAAAAGGCAAATCTTTTGCAGTAAACCGAGGATTTTCTTTCGCTTCCAGAATAATTCATTTTCCATCTTCACATATGTTTTTTTTTTGTAAAGACAGTAATAAGACTTATTTTCCTTCATGATTTTGTTCACTCATTTTTGCAATGTTAATTTTAGAGTCATATTTTACAACAATAAATCAAAATGAATTTACGCTGCATTTAAAGAACATCCACATTGCAGTCATATAGAATCATGAAATACCATAATAGTAATGAATGAAGTTTTGACATTGTTGTCATGTGGGCACAATGTGAAATCACAGCTTAGGATTGGAGACAATAAAAAAATCAAGGGAGAGTGGGGTCTGGATATCTTTGTGTGCCCTACTGATCAACTGCAATGTAAAAAAAAAAAATATGTGAACAATGTAAAATGTATTGTGCAAGATTGTAACTTCTTTTTTCAATAACAAAAACTTATTTGCTCATCTTTTTAACCATTTTATTTGTTTTGTGTGCTCTTATTTACTTAATTATCTGCTTTAATTTACATCTATTTTTTAACATGTTATTTATGCTTGAATAGATGCACGTCAAATGGAACTATTGATGATAGAACTTCAGAAAATACAATGTAGCTCCCGAGCAAGGCACAATTCCCCAAGAAGAGTTGAAAAGTAAATTTAAAAAAATAGGCATTAATAGTATCTCATAAGTGATGATAGTTGCTTATGAATTTATCTGAGCATATTTACCAAAAATTAAATTTTCCATTTTTGTGGACCCTTTTGCAGCAAGTAAGCTATTATGCAACAAATAAACTTAATTTGTATGTTAGATAAAGTGAAGATTATGCTTTTGCATTTACTTTAAAGTGAGTTCTTTTGTCATATGTGAAGAAATATTTTGTATCACATTTCTGCTGTATTTTTTCCCATTCCTGAAACATTTGATGTTGTAATTTCTTTTGTAGGAAAGAGTGAAAAAAAGAGGTGCAGTTATAAATTGTGTTTATATGAAGTGTTTGATGATATTCAAAAAGAGTAAATTATTTTCCTTTTGTCCCCAAAAGTCTTTCATTTTCTAAACAAAGATAAAATAACTATTTGAGGAATTAATTTATGTGTTACAAATTTTCCAAAGGGTATAAACTAGATTTTAGTTGTTGTTGCTCTTCAATTCTTAAATTTCCTGGTATGTTATTCCAGGCATGAAAAATTTTCTTTTAATAGGAGAATTTTGAAACTTAATGGCAATTAAATACTTAACTATTGTGTGTATATACTGATTGAAGATTATTTGCATTTTCAGCCTTATATTGTGAATAACTGTAAATATATTAAACCATGCAGTTAAGCATGTTACAAATGCAACAAATGGACATGACATTGCACTAGACAAAAATTATTATTTTCATTGTTACTGAAAATATTAAGTACTAAAATTCTTATTTTTTAACAATTGCTTTCAAATATTGTTTCTTGAATTCCTTTATTGAAACTTTTCATTCCCTTTCAAAAATTAATTAATAAATAAACCGGAGTGATGATACCAATTTTATTAAAACTTGAATCTATGTTTTTAACTCATACTTTTAACTCTTCATTCTTTGTGATTTTCTCAGGTGTTTACAATTATGTTAGATTTGAATGCTCAATTTATATTTATTTATTATATTTTACTTATATTTGAATGTTTTTATGTTGATGTGGTTTTTAAATTTCATTCACTGTATTTTCACTGAAAGATGTGCAATATTGTTACACTGTGATAAAAAATATACTGTTTGTAATTTGGTTCGTCTTTGACTGTTGAAGAAAATTTGTCGATAGTTCGAACTTGTTTGAAAATTAACATCAGCCAACTTATGAAGGCACTGAACACAACAATTGAATCAATAGAAAATTGAGGCAATGGGATGTTAGTAACAGACCCCTGGTCAAAACTCGGCTTGGGCATGGACGTACCTTATATCTCTCCTGTCATTGTCCTTTCTGTGTGTGAAAGTGTTATGAATAGATGCCGACCCTATAAACGGGTCCTTATGGCATGTATGTTTCGATAAAACGGTCTTCCACCTTAATGGTGCCCGTAAAAACGGAAGCCTTACCTATCCTGCTTTAAATCAAGAAGATTTCATCTACTCAGGCTCAGATACCCGAGTGGTGCATTGCCCACCGTTTATTAAAATCACATTTGTTCCGAGGACATTTAATTTCGTTTAGTGGCTGATTTTATAAACCGCCATATATAAAATTACAGAAAGAAAAGGTTTTAAAGTGGAAACAAAATAAAGGAGAAATTACTTACTATTATCTATATTTTATGTTAGGTTAATTAAAACACAATTTGAATTTAACTTATAAGTATAAAGTACATTTTTTAAATTACACAAGGGCTTTAAAATATTGACTTATTGTTGTTTGAGAAACAGAATTTAAAAGTAAAGATTCAACATAACTCGAGAGTTTATAAAAGTTCTTGTAACTTTCAGCATTTCTTTCTCTTTGCTCTAAAGTGTACTGTAGTATGACAGCTAGCGCCCTTTGCGCTTTTCTGACATCAACTGAAGAGGGCAAATTTGGCACTATGACGGATATTTCTTCATCTTCAGAGACAAATTCTTCCACTTAGTTTTATATTTCTGTTTGCAATTTTGCAGCCAGATTTCTCTCCTGATGTTTGCAAATTATCATCTATCGAAACATATTGCGAAAATTATTCATCAGTTTCTTCATCATTGACTATTTCTGCTATGGAACTGTTTTTAACACATACTCTACGAAAGCTTAATTTTATAAAACAGCGCTAATGATTTTATTAAAGGATGGTTTTAACATGTTTTGATATAGTAATGATTCTGTTCTTCCGGATTTGATTTTATAAAACGGCTGATTTTATAATCCAGTGATTTTATTAGTGGCAGGCACTGTATTTGAAACAATAACAACATCATTTTTATTTATTTATTTATTAAATTTACTGTGTAACAAATTTATTCACATTTAATTTTGTAACTGCTAATTTAAATATGGAAACCTGTATTTTTAATGCTAGATGATACTAAATACTATTGCTAGTAACTGCATTTTCAGTATTCTGAGAGAAGCCATGACAGTTTAAAATTTACTTGGTAGATGTAGTTCTGATGAAAAATATATTTATCAAATTACTTCTTAAACTTTAACTATGGATTTTAAAATATTGTATCTATACTACGAAGCAAGAAAAAATTTTGCTTCCTATTAGTTTTTTGCAGCAATTAGTACTATCAGTGCTTTTATTATCATCATTAATGTATTTTTTATTACATTTTGTTATGAAAGTAACTTGTGTTACCATTTAATATTGCAGCTGCTAATGTATATGTTTTAAGTTTTGTTTTTCTCCATTAAACATGAGTTGCTGTATTTTGAATGTGTGATGGTGTCCTTTTTTTTAGTTATTTTTTTAATCCAGAAATTACGTTTTTCCAAAACATATTGCCTTGATGTATCTGATAAAGAAAAATAGCATTCCAGAATTTGATGTGCATGATCAGTATTTTTTACGAGAAATTTTTTTAGCAAAAAATTAAAAGCTCATACTCATTTCATTTAATGCAGAAAATTTTGACTGAAATTTTATTCCAAAAAAAGATAATCTTTAGTATTTAAAAATATCGAAATTGACTATTCAGTATTGTATCACTTTCAGAATAAATTTTTGATTGGAAAAAGAGCATCGTTATAATGATCACATTCTTTCAGTGATTTTACTATAACTAAATCTGCCCAGACATACTATTCATTAGGGTGGAACGAAAAAAATAAATTTTTGATTTTCAACTAGCCTTAGTGCGGAAAAGTTGCCTTTTCATGTAAATAAGGTATAAATAAAATATGAAAAATATTGAAGTACGTCTTGAGGTGCCGCAAGTACGATAAAGTATTGTAGAAATGCGATTTTTGCTCTATTTTCAAGTTTTTTTTCAAAAATTGTTATACTCATCTTTTTTCTTTAAATGCGGTCAAAAAAGAAACTATTACGCCAAATAGGCCACATAATATTCTTTTTTGATGTTTGGATGATTCCTTGAGGTGCCACAAAAACGATGAAGTTTTGCAAAAACGCACTTTTTGCTGATGGCACTAGCATCTGGGAGCACAAAACGTCAGGGCTATCCCCGATAAGACGTAGCAGTAGC
>JAXGGA010005722.1:0-75755 GCA_038373865.1 Uloborus plumipes
TAAGCAACTACTATTCAAGGCCCACAATTCCTTCAATATGGTCATGATACTCTGCTGCGCATTTTTTGGCGATAAAAAAAGAACTATGAAACGCCCCTAGCGGTTAAAGTTAAAATTCGTTAGAAAAAATAATTGCAATAGAACTTTAATATAGAAGGTATTAAATTCCGTGATTTTTTTTCGCAACGTACTCTTATTAACATTGTGAATAACGAAACAAAGAAGTGCACAAATACGTTACTCAGGGGCCGGAATTTCGAAACGTCCGCCATTACTCAAATATTCGAAATCTCAGATGCGCCGCGTATCCAGAATTACTCGTTAATATATATAGTATGTGCACCCCAAGTTATTTGCTTCTATCATTAAAGGCACAATTCCACTATTTTTTGTCACATATCTGCTGCACTATCAGCAAGTTCGATTATCATGTTAAAAAGAAAGAACTTTAAAAATCCTCAATTGCGAAACACTGTTCGGACACAGGTCATCGATTTGTTTTCTCCGAAGCTAAAATTATTTGCAGACCTTCAACTGTTGGTGAGTTAGATTTCTTAGAAGTCTTTCATGTTCACAAAAATTTAAGTAATATTTGTAACGAATCCTTTGCAGTTCCACACATCTCGCCAATTTTACTTCATGCTTTTAAATTTTCTGACAACGCAACGCCAAATCCGGGCTCGGCACACACTGTTAAAAAAATTTCCTGAAAATAACGAAAAAATATACGGCAGCTGAGTTGCCGGAGTGTTTCCGTTTCGTTAATTATATTTCCGTGATTTTACGGAAAAATGACGAACAGAGCATTCGTCATTTTTCCGTTAGGCATTTTTTCGTTTCGTAATTCTCCGTTCTTCATTTTTTCGGTTTTTATTATCCCCGCTTATACGTTATAGGCTTATACCTATACGCTTTGACTTATATGTATATACATGCAAGATGGAAAATTATTTAAATTTTGCAAATTAACAAGCGCTTTTATAGCAGCTTAATATCAATAGCAAATTATCTATGGAAGTTCAATAAATTAGTCCTTTAAGTGTTGCAAAATGCGTAGATTGTGTAGAACAACAAATGTACAAATTGAAATTTTAAGAAACATTTGAAAATTTGCGAAACAATATAAACATATAAAAAGAACAAACATGGGTAATGTGATGCCTTATCTTTTTCGTTTGTTCTTTTTATATGTTTATATTGTTTCGTAAATTTTCAAATGTTTCTCTAAAGTTTCTTAAAATTTCAATTTGTTCATTTGTTGTTTTTTCCAATATACACATTTTGCGCCACTTAAAGGACTAATTTATTAAACTTTCATATATTATTGGCTATTAATATTAAGCTGCTATAAAAGCGCTTGTTTATTTTGCAAAATTTCAATAATTTTCCATCTTGCATATATAAGTATAAGCGTATAGGTATAAGCCTATAATGTAAAAATGTGGGTGATTAAAATATGGGAAAATGAGAAACAGAAAAATAGAGCAATTTAAAAAGGAGCGTAAACTAGCTCACCGGAAAATTATATATATATAAGACAAAATGATGAGCAAAAATGTAAACTTAAAACTCTTACGAATTTTGTTTTTTAGAAAAAGTTTGAAAATATCCGCTCATATACTTCAAACTTTTAAACATCTTGCCTTAAAAAAAATACTAAAGCAATACAAGAATTGGCTTTTTTTTTTCATTAAAAATTTTAGTTCATTAAAATAACATGATTTTTTTGAAAAGATTACATCAATCTCGCATAAAATACTCAAATATTTTAAAGATGGAATGATCAATGCATAGTATTTCTGAGCGCATACCTTCAAAAAATTATAAAGTATTAACAAGGTGCATTATTTTAAAAATATTTTCTCTTATATTTGAATAAAAATTAAGTTCTTCCGAAAGTTCTTTTTTTCCTTTCTGAATTTGAAACATTCGTGGTTCCTTAAAAAAAAAAATCCTGTATTGTTACTGATTTCCTCTATTTTCATATATATTTACGTTATGGTGTTCATAGTGATCAACACTTTCAGAAATGCACTCTCAAAATTAACGAATTTTCTTTGTTTTTGATGAAATCACTTCCAAGAATATACCCCGAGCGAACATTTCGTAATTTTTTGGGGATGAATTTCGTCAAATGTAGCGAAATATTTCTTTATCCTAGTATCGTCAAATTGACAATCATTTTCGTAGTTTTGACAACATTAATTTCGTCACATTAACGAAGTAAAGTCATAAAGTAAAAAAGCTAAGTTTTGAAACTAAGCTTTTAAATCTTGATATAAAATTACAAAAATCATTTCACTAAATTTTACTAACCCTCAACACCAGTAAGTTTATACATGCAACTACTAAAATGCACAATTGGTTTACATCATGAAATAACTAACTGTTAAGTCTGGACTCAGATTAAAATAAAAATAGCAGTAACAAAAATAAAAATTCTTACCTCTTAAATAAAAATTTTAAATTTTTGTTGATCAAAAAAGGCAACAATAGAGCGAGTAGATTTTAAAATATACTAACACGCCCTTTTGTTGCCCATTTTGATTCTATCCATTGCCATAAACGAAGTCTTCTTAAAAATGTTGAGCTAGAAAATGCTGGATACCGAATAACACATGAAAAGATCCAAATTATTTTTCCAGTCAATTTGATTAACTATGCAGAATCCTGGAACAATTCTTCTTCGAATGCTATCACAATAGTCAACGCTCTTCGACGAAGCATTTTCAAATTGAAACAAAATGGCGCACACATAATAACGTCCTGAGGAACACGATTAAATAACATTCGACAGTGATGTTTTTTGTAAAGTAGCTATCCAAACGACGAGACACCAGATGTCCTCTTTTCCATGCTAATGCGAATAATACAGCTTTCACAGAAGCGTAAACATGCACATTAATTCTCGATGACTTTGCGTTACTTTTGCTGCGCACTTTGATTCAGTTATGAATCATTTATGCTGCCGTCGTTTCTGCGCACGCGCAAGTCTCTTCAGACTGTATCTAACTCACTCGTTCGGTTATATTTCAACCACAAAACCGGGTAAATTCCGTTTTTTGTTTCTCCAACTTGGTAATTCACGGAATAGTTCCGTTTTTTCAAGGAAAAGTTCTGTTTTGAAACGAAAACGGAAATTTACTGTTAAAATCAGTAAAAATCTTCCTGAAAATTCAGGTTTTTTTTAACAGTGCACGCTGACACCTGATTGGCCTAGCTTTTGCTCCTTTCCTCTTTAAACTCTCCCGATACTTTGGTTCTTTCCATTTTTTGCTTGGCGATGAAGAAGGAGGCTTTATGCCTTCGAAACATGTTTGCCAATTTTAATTCGACCCATTTGTTCTTTTAGACGTTGTTTTTCGATTTTTATATTTTCGCACAAAGTGAACTGTTTTTAGTTTCCTTTTAATAAGTTTGAACTGGAACAAGAGAACCAAGTGTTCCGATGCACCCCGTTTTTTTTTCTTATGTCATTTTTCAGTGTTCTTCCTTTTTATGACACAATTTTAAAAAAATGTAAACTCTAATGTGGTATTTAGTTGCTAAGAGTTAGATACATGCATAATTGAAACATACCACTCTTAGGTTTAAATAATGAGAAGGTTTGTACTTGCATATGAAGTTTTGCAGTCTATGAAAATGTGATGTTTTCTAGCATTCTGAGTGCAGCCCGCCTTATAAGCCAGTAACGTTGCCAGAATGACAAAGGTAATTTTTCCTACTTCCTATGATCATACCTTTCAAAAAAAAATAATAATAATAATGGCGGAAAATACCCAATAGTATATTTATGAAAAATTTCTTTGCACGGTCGGGAAGTTTTGTTCCGATTGACCCCGCTGTTCCTTTACACCCCATTTTACGGTAGCTTAAAAACTTTTATTTGGTTTATTTTTTTCTGGTTAAGTCACTCTAATTGACAAAAAATTGAGACTTCAAAAATTGCTGATTTTGATGCTTATTACGACAACTACTGTATAGTAGGGTGTATCACGAAAGAAATTTTTTCGAAATTCAAAATTGCAAGTTGATAAAAAGTTGTCATTATGTTCACAGAGTTCCCAAAAATTTTTTTTTTGAAATAAAAAAATGTTTAGATAAGCCGTGATGATCTTGAAGTTTCAAGTTTTTTAGTAAAAACGATGATTTTTTTAAAAAAATGTATAAATTATGTGTAGAGCAAAAATAATTATTTACGCGCAAAAATGGAGTACTTAAGGAGTAATCTATCAATAAAAAATGCATTGGAGCTGAAATTGAACTTTTAGGTTTTGTACAAAGTTTACATAGCATTGTTTGTTTGCACAGAGGTGCTAGATGTCAAAGAATTGGTCCAAATGTAACGCAAGTTACCATGGAATGTCTCTTATTCTTATCACTACTTTAAAATAAATTAAGTAAAAAGCAAACTTTATTATCATAAACGCTAAATTAAATTATACTTCGAGAAGTGTAATAGATGTCTGGTGTAACAACAAGTAGTGCAACTGCTCCCACTTTGGCCATTTTCAAAATCCAGCCTCCCTCCCCCCCGCCCCTGTTCGATTTGCCTTTCTGCATCAATGAATCAACACCCCCCAGGGAGATCAGCCTATGCCCTACTTCATGATGGCTGAGAATAGCAGAACTAATTTAATTTATTTTAGTTTGTAATTCATAATTAAATAGAGAACAATTTTAAAAATATGTTTTTCTTTTTTCTTTTTTGGCGAACCCTTAGCATTCAATAGTTAATTTAGTCAAATAACTTGGTACCAAATGCTATCCAGTGATATCCTATACTGTAAAAAATAAATGATGTTTTTCTGTATAATACAGCTAATTTTATAGCAATTTTACAGTAATAAACTGTACAATTTCTAATTTCACAGAGTTAAACTATGAATTGCTAGTTTTGCAGTTTATTACCGTTCATTTTACAGTTTTGAACTGGAACCTCTGCTGCCAGTATTATACTTTTGTTTTTACAGTATAATACAGCTAATGTTATGGTAATAAACTGTAAAATTGCTAATTTTACAATAATAAACTAAAATTTCTAGTTTAACTGTAATAAACTAAAAGTGCTAGTTATACAGTTTATTACCGTGCATTTTACGGCAGTTTTGAACTGGAACCTCTGCTGCCAGTATTATACTGTAAAAACAACACTTTATTTTTTGCAGTGTAACTATTTTAAAAAAATTCCTTTGGTCGTGCCTTTTGCTGCAAGTACAGCCACTTTACCCAATTTAAACTGAAGACAACATTTCAAAACATATTCATATTTTAAGGAGTTGTATGTGTACCATATTTCTATTAGCATCGAGGCAAATTTTTAAACCCATCAAATATGATAACATAACGTTTTACAAAGTGAGAAGAAAATTTCAATTCCATATCAATCTGTGTTTCTAAAAGATGCACCGCAAAGAAATAAATAAGCAACAGAATATTTCTTTAAAGTTTTTAGGAACTAATTAAATTATATCCTCATGCGTTCAAAAGATTTTCAGATGTAAATCCTTTGCGCTAATATAATTGAACTTTTCTTGTAAGTGAGAATTTAAATGTGATGTCGTCGAGAAAGACTCACCTTAATTAGATAAAATGTTGATTCAAGATTTTAAGAGTGCTCTGCAAATATAACGTATCGTGTTAGACAATATTCTTTTGAATAATATTTTCCAAGTAAAGGTGTGTTTCTCGCAAAGGTGATAATATTGAAATCCCTTTCAGAAGCACTTCGGACAGTTTTTTCTAGAATGCTGCAAAACATTTTTCTTGCTATTCAGCGAGATTACTTATATACAGCATTGCAAAACGTAAACCTTGAGAGAAAGATGTTACATCTTTGTGCGAGATTATCGATTTTTTTCGCCGTTTCTAACTCATTTTTGCATGGTGGGTTCAGATATGATCAAGTAGGTGACCACAAAAGCCGTTTTCACTTTGAGGTATCATTGCCACCGGAGGCCTTTAGGGCCAAATCAAGCTCGATCCATTTCTGAAAAGTAATTTTTTCCAGAGTTATAAAATACATACACGTATATGAGCTGGGCAATTCCATGCATGTGTAGAAAAGCGTTGAAAAAATTAAATTCGAGCAATGTGACTGTTTTGCATATTTTTTTGTTTAAAAGTGTTAGAGGTTTCTTATTTATAATACTTTTTTGTCAGGTGTTTAGCTTTTTAGTTTCGTCATTACTGGGAAGTTGTTATTAGAATATTTTAATTTTAGTGAAACAAATGGTCAAACTATCAACATTGGTAAGTTTCCATTTTTTTTTCCTTCAGATAAATGTGACACAGGAAGATTATAATTTATTCCACTTTAAATTAATATTGTGAATTGCTGAAACAAGTGTTTTCACTTAAATGAAGTGATTTATGTTAATTTCCAAAAGCCTCTGTTCTATGTACGTAAGTTACCAAAAATATTTTAAAGTTTTTGATCTACATAAAGAAAGGGCAATACGACGTTAACAATGTTATATTTTCTATCTTTTATAAGTGTATACTAAGCAAAGAACTGTATTTTTCTTTTGAATAGTGTTTAATTTTTTGTGCTGTAATCAAAATGTGTGATGTGAGTTACAAAAGTAGAATTTAGACACTCGTGTTTAAAAATAAAGTAAGTGGTGGAAATAACCTATGTGGATTACCTATTTTAATTATACTGTATTTACGTTCTTTTAAATTAATTACATTTATTAAAAGATCTCTGATTGCTAATAAGAGTATATTCACCTTTCTAAATTACATATTTCTTTTCTCCTCTTAAGATATTATTTTACTTAAAACTATTAATGAATTCAGTACATTTAGGTGGTGATGTACTAGAAATTATTAAAAATGACTACTATTATATTTTAAGCTTATCAAATATGTTTTAAAAACACAAGTTTAAAGCAAATCGATTTTTAATCGATTTCAAGCGAAGTATATTTTATGCGGCAGTAAAAATACCATTGATCGCTGTAGAAAAGATGCGCTGTAGAAGGGAGAACTTACAGATATTAGAAGGAAAATATGCAGAGTATGATTAAATAGAGGCTGTTAAAAAGTCAAGAATAGAAAATAATTGAAAAAAAAAGAACATTTCGAATTATTTTGCCATTTCCCATGAGAGAGGTCCAGTGGAGTGCGGTTGGGACAGGTGGATTAATACAACGGGTTGTGTAAAATGTAAAACAAAAACACTTACGCAAGTGTCTCTTACGCAAGTGAATTTAGTGCTGCTACAAGACCATCAGCCATCAAATGTAAAAGTCAAAGATGTCACTCCTGATGAAATTAAAGTACGTTATGGGTCAATCCATGCGAAATCATACAGGAAAACTAAACAATGTTGCTCACTATTTTTGATTTTTAAAACTTTTTGCCTGATAATTAACTGAAATATTGGAAGCATGAAACAATGGTTTAAGAATTTTTAAACCTTCAGAATTGTTTTTT
Source organism: Uloborus plumipes (assembly GCA_038373865.1). Lineage (NCBI taxonomy): Eukaryota > Metazoa > Arthropoda > Arachnida > Araneae > Uloboridae > Uloborus > Uloborus plumipes. The sequence goes on from JAXGGA010005722.1 coordinate 7,441, forward strand.
TTTTTTGGCAAGCACTTTTCAGTAGCTGCGGAAGCGACTTTTCATGAAAAGAGTACTTTTTGAAGATGCTTATAACTTTTTTATTTATAAATATATCAAAATGATTTAAAAACCACTTGATTGAGCAGAAAATGATCTAAATTTCTATACTAGTTATTTTTCTGATAATTAGTAACAAATTTGTGCAAAATTGGCTTAAAAATAAGATTTTTTGTGTGAAATTTTACATTTTTGGCATAAAAATATTAGTAGAAGGAATTAAGACTCACTCTTTACTTTTTTTCCCTTGAATAGATATCTCATAGGACTATTCCCAGAAGTAGTATGAAACATTTGAAGACAGTCATTTTTTTTATATAATTTGTCAAACTTGGCATTTTGGAGAAAAAATGCTAACTTTGAGATTTAATATCTGAAAAGGGACTGAATGAAAATCTACAAAAATTTAACTGGATAACCTTCTTATAGTAGTAAATATGTAGCAAAAATGTTATGAGTGATATCGTTCTAGTTTTAGAGATATGGAGCCTCGAAGTTGGCTGAAAAATCGCATTTATTTTGACGCCAAGAAATCATCACATAATGCAAAATTTATTATTCTCATAATATTAGATGAGTTTTTTGTGGTATAAACTAACCCTTTTACAAAAACATATAATATTTAAATTTACTTTCCATTTACAGAAAGAAATAATTTAGATATTATGCTTTTAAAAATGCTTTTTTTCTACGTGTTAGTTATAAAAACATGATTTTCCACTTTAAAGCTGGGTTTTCACGGTCTTTATACATCTAGTGAGCAAAAAACAATTATAGTTTTAATTAACCTAAAACTCTTCATTCATTTTTAAAAGTTTAAAGCGTTAAAACCCCCCTACAGCACCAAAAAGTCGCTCAAAATCCGAATTTAAGCTCTAGATCCTACTATTTTCCGTGAGACTGCGTCTGTATAACAGCAGAAAATGGCGGACGTATTCTGGCGGAAAAGGGTAGGATCTAGAGCAGTGTTTCCCAACCTTTTCAAGCTCATCACCCCCTTCAAGATGCTGACTGACACCTATCGCCCCCCCCCTCTTTTTTTTTCTTCCTCGAAAAAACCATAACTTGGAGCAAGTGAACATCTATAATATTAAAAATATAAGTACCTAACTTTAATTTGAAGTAAAATGTACGCAATAAAGATATTATGACTAATCACTTTTAAACTAAAAATATTAATTAATAATTAAAATACCTTTTTTTTTCTTTCACAAAGCGAACTGATATAATCATTTGAAGGGAAACATTTAACTAAGATCATTGACGTACTTATCAAAAAACAGAAGTACATTTTTCAAGAAATTATTTTCTTTTCTACGCTGGAATCTGGGTAGTTAAAATCATTGAAACTAAAAATTGGAAGGAAAATAAATTGAAAATCAGAAAATTCATAAAATTGACAATGAATGATAAAATACTCCTTAAGGTTAATCCGAGGTGCAAAGAGGAAGCGCTTGAACTTCAATTTGTTTCTTTCTTAACGTGTGATTAATTCTCTGAACCCTGAACAAGCGGTTTCGTACATGTTTACAATTTCGGTTTTCGTCACCCTTTTTTAACTCGTATTTTCTCTTCTAAATACCCATTGCCCCCCTATCGCCCCTTAAGAATTTACCGCCCCTTTGGGGATGATCGCTCCCAGGTTGGGAACCACTGCTCTAGATCTTAAATTTGGATTTTGAGCAACTTTTTGGTGTTTTAAGGGGGGGGGGTAACGCTTTAAACTTTATAAAATGAATTAAGAGTTGTAGGTTAGATTAAAACTATAATTGTTCTTTGCTCACTAGATGTATAAAGACCGTGAAAACCCAGCTTTAAAGTGGAAAATCATGTTTTTATAACTAACACGTAGAAAAAAAGCATTTTTAAAAGCATAATATCTAAATTTTTTCTTTCTGTAAATGGAAAGTAAATTTAAATATTATATGTTTTTGTAAAAGGGTTAGTTTATGCCACAAAAAACTCATCTAATATTATGAGAATAATAAATTTTGCATTATGTGATGATTTCTTGGCGTCAAAATAAATGCGATTTTTCAGCCAACTTCGAGGCTCCATATCTCTAAAACTAGAACGATATCACTCATAACATTTTTGTTACATATTTACTACTATAAGAAGGTTATCCAGTTGAATTTTTGTAGATTTTCATTCAGTCCCTTTTCAGATATTAAACCTCAAAGCTAGCATTTTTTCTCCAAAATGCCAAGTTTGACAAATTATATTAAAAAATGACTGTCTTCAAATGTTTTATACTACTTCTGGAAATAGTCCTATGAGATATCTATTCAAGGGGGGGGGGGAAGTAAGGGTGAGTCTTAATTCCTTCTACCAATATTTTTATACCGTAAAGTCGGGTTACTTGGACCCACAAGGAGGTTACTTGAGCCCACAGTAAAATGATAAAATCTGTGTTTGGTACTAGCATTAAAGACTGCAGAGTGCTTCTAACTATAGGAGAAACGAGGAACTACGTGCAAGTCTTCAACTAATAAGTACCAAACCTAGATTTTATCATTTTACTGTAATGGGCTCAAGTAACCCCTTAGGGTCCAAGTAACCCGACTTTACGGTACCAAAAATGTAAAATTTCACACAAAAAATCTTATTTTTAAGCTAATTTCACACACATTTGTTACTAATTATCAGCAAAATAACTAGTATAGAAATTTAGATCATTTTCTGCTCAGTCAAGTGGTTTTTAAATCATTTTGATATATTTATAAATAAAAAAGTTATAAGCATCTTCAAAAAGTACTCTTTTCATGAAAAGTCGCTTCCACAGCTACTGAAAAGTGGTTGCTAAAAAAAATTTTGAAGGTTTAAAATTTTTTAAACCATTGTTTCATGCTCCCAATATAACAGTTAATTAACAGACAAAAAGTTTTTAAAATCAAAAATAGTGAGCAACATGGTCTGTATGATCTCACATGGATTGACCCTTATAAGAAGACAAACTCATCAAAATATTTTCTCTCTGAAGTTCTACACATTTACTATATTAAGTTGGTACACCATTTAACAACAAGAGAACAAAATGTTGGGTTTCACGTAGTTAAGGGTTTAAAGAAAGAGAAAGAACAGAGATAAAAAGCTGGTGAACAGTATGTAGTGCAATACGAAAATACGTTGTATCCTGGAGTTCCGACAATTGTCAAAGAAAACGAGTTTAAAGTAAAAGTAATGACTGATGTTGGAACGTATGGGTAATGAATATGAAACGATAAATGAAATGTATTATAAGAAATGCAACATGACCTGAAAAATAGAACCAACTTGGACTAGGGGCTAGTATGCATTTGAAAAAATAGTCTTGCGTAATAGTGTTGATAAATTATATTAATATTTGAGCCTTGCTTTTAATTGAATCGTTTATTTCGAAAAGGTAACATCTCTATTTTGATCTCCTCTGTCTCTTTAGAAAATTAAACAGCGCACGGTTATATTTTTGAATGTCATAATCAATGGTTATTTGGTAAATTATTGCAGTAATTGTGTTCTTAACTAAAGGCATTTTTTCATTGATTATGACATTCAAAAATATAACCGTGCGCTGTTTAATTTTCTAAAGAGACAGAGGAGATCAAAATAGAGATGTTACCTTTTCGAAATAAACGATTCAATTTATGTTTATGTAACTTATAATTGTGTTAATTTTCAATATTTTAACATAAACTGAGCTGTAATTTTCATTCATTATTTATTGTAATAAAATATGTTTGTAAGTGAATTTTGTAACGTAAGTTATAAAAACGTAAGTTACCCAGCAAAAAAGCCAATTTTTTTTTCCTTTTTGAATTAAAGTTTTAAATCTATGAAAATAAATTCCTAAAGTCAACTAAAAAGCTGATAAACTATGCTTCAAACTTAGAACAGGTTTAACAGAGCAGAAATTTGACTTACAACCAATTGTCAAATTTTGCCATTCCCTCTTTGTGTAACGTAAGTTACTGTTTTATTTTCGGCTGCTAAATTTTGTGAAATGTAAATGAATCAAATATTTTTGCATTTTAATTTTGCTTTTGATTGCCTTCATAAACCACTTTGTACAACGTTTATATTGCATTATTTGTTTGCACAGAGGTGCTAAATGCTAAAGAATTGGTCCAAATGTAGCGTAAGCATCTCTCTCTTGTCTTTGTCCTTTCTTTGTATGAATGTGTTGTTAGGCTATAAATGGATGCCCACCCCATGAACCGGTCCCTGTGGTACGTACCTTGAAAGTCGGACTTCACAAGAAATGACGGTACTGTAGTGTCCTACAGTATCGTCATTTTTTGCGAAGTTTGACTTCCACGGTACACCACACATATGCCACAGGGACCGAATTTATGGGGTTGTAAAGCATCGCACCCTAAATTTCCAGCTCAGAAGGCACAAGATAACCGCAACAACAAAATAAGATTTTAATATTTACAAAGAATAAAATAACAATAAATTAGGCATTACAATAGCTTTCTGAAATGCATTAAATTATTAGAATAAAATTTAGATTCGTTCAAAATATTAGAATACTTTATTTTGTGCAAAAATATCACCTTATGAATGTGAAGTAACCGGTTGTTAATGTTATGTAGGGCACAAGGGTGGATCCAGAAACTTTTCAAGGCGAGGGGGGCGATTGATTTTTTTACCTATATATATATATATATATATATATATATATATATATATATATATATATATATATATATATATATATATATATATATATATATATATATATATATATATATATATATATATATATATATATACTGCTCAAAACAATTAAAAAATATTGAGATTTTGGATTGATTTTGCACCTAAAGACCATTTTGGTTGATTGATACATTATCGACTACACATAGTAATCTATAAGAGATTAAAATTACATTAGTTTGGCAGAAAAAAATGCTTTTTATTCAGCTTTTATCTACAAAAGGGAAAAAAAGGGGGAAAAAACGCATTTTCTGAAAATGAGAAAAACAAATAAAAACAAGAAGTTCTGTCAAGAACTAAACGAGCCTACTTTCCCGTACATCGACATCGGCATTGTAGCATCTGATCAATATTCTCTTGATTATCTGAAACTAAAAATTATGTCAAACATATCTTTATAGCACTTAAAGCTGATTTCTGAAAGCAAAATATACCCCTCTCATCAGATAAAATAGACACGTAAAAAGTAAATAAACGAGTCAATAAAGTTTTGTCGCACCTTTTAAAGAATGTAACTGTTATAGTTCTTCCGTAGAAAAATTCCACAATCGTTTTCAAAAGAAAAAAAAAATAAATAAATAAAATAAAAGTACAAAGAACTTCAAAACACATTTTATCAAAGAAAGAAAAAAAACTCGTTCGTTAATAAAATGTCTTGAATTTCATTTTTAATCCGTTGCCAGTTGTTAAATATAAATAAGGAATAAAATGCTCTCGTGATTGAAAAATTTTTGTAAACAAAAAAAAATCGTCTGATAAAAAAAAAAAATAATAATAAATTAAACAAAACAAATAAATAAATAAACAAAAATCGTCTGCCCAGTCAGTCATTTTTTCTGAGCCTGCATTTCCGCCATGTTTGCGGAGTCGGAGTTTGAATCAGAGTCCTCACAGAAGATTATTCAGAAAAGTACTTTAAAATACATTATTTATCAAAACCATTTTCTTACAAAGTTAGTTTGAAGGAAATCCGCCTTGAAGTTCAGAATCAACATTCAATTTAAATTTCTCCGTAGGCGCTCATGTTAAAATGTTTTCTGAACGGTTCATCATTGAACGAAAAATGGTTCAAATTGAAAAGTGAAAGATAGGAATGAGCCTCTCCGAGATCTTTCGAACAAAAAAAAGTTTATTCAATTCGGGCGGTTCACTTAAAAGTTATTAGGTGGGGAAAGGTTGTTTGAACGGTTCAATGTTGAACGAAAAAAATGTTCAAATTGAAAATTTAAATACGGTAATGAAGCATCCTTGCCGAGATCTTTTGAACAAAAAAAAGTTTGTTTAAATCGGACTGTTCATTCAAAAGTTATTAGGTGTGAGAGCTTGTTTGAACGGTTCAATGTTGAACGAAAAATTGTTCAAATCGGAAATTTAAAAACGGGGATGAAGTATCCTTGCCGAGATCTTTCGAACAAAAAAAAAGTTTGTTTAAATCGGACGGTTCACTCAAAAGTTATTAGGGGTGAGAGCTTGTTTGAACGGTTCAATGTTGAACGAAAAATTGTTCAAATCGGAAATTTAAAAACGGGAATGAAGTATTCTTGATAAGATCTTTCGAACAAAAAAAAGTTTATTCAATTCGGACGGTTCACTTAAAAGTTATTAGGTGGGGAAAGGTTGCTTGAACTGTTCAATGTTGAACGAAAAATTGTTCAAATCGGAAATGTAAATACGGGAATGAAGTATCCTTGAAAAGATCTTTCGAACAAAAAAAAGTTTGTTCAAATCGGACTGTTCATTAAAAAGTTAGTATCGCGAGGCAGGTTGTTTGAACGGTTCAAAGTTGAACCAAAAATTGTTCGAATCGAAAAATCAAATATGGGAATGAGCTGTACTCGCCGAGATCTTTCCAACAAAAAAAAATTTGTTCAAATCGGAATGTTCATTCAAAAGTTATTAGGGGGGGACAGACAGACCGACAGACCGACTGACCGACAGACCGACAGACCGACACACAAATTCCCCATCTCAATACCCTACTTTCAAATTTTTAATTTTTCGATATTTATTTCATTTTTTTTGTTTCTTTTTGACTTTTTTTACTTGGCGATATTTTTTTTTACTTGGCGATATTTTTTTTTACTTGGCGATATTTTTTTTACTTGGCGATATTTTTTGGACTTGGCGACATTTTTTAGATGCATTAAGCCAATTTTAATGCTTTTTTCGTCTCTTTTATTTTTAACGGGAAAGTAGGCTAAAAAGGATTTCCTTTGAAGAAAACTACTTTTAATAGGGGGAATGGTTTCCCCGGACAGCTATCAGTGTTAAACACATCTGAGGCATGGACTCAATAAGGGTGTTAATGAGGAGCTGGGGTGTTCTGCTCCACTCCTCCTGAAGAGCTCTTTCGAGTGCCTGGAGAGTTTCTGGAGGTGATAGCCGTTCAGCCACTCGATTTCCTAGGATGTCCCAAACATGCTCTATTGGGTTCATATGCGGAGAGCACGCTGGCTATTCCATACGAACGATTCGTTTTTCAAAAAGAAAATTATTCAACAAGTTAGCACGACGTGGCCTGCAATTGTCGTCCATTAAAATGAAGTCATCTTCAATTACTGCAGCGTAAGGGACGACGATAGGTCTGAGGATCTCATCCCTATATCGATGATCAGTCAGAGTTCCATTTCGGAAGATATGGAGGTGGGTTCGACCATCAATGGAAATGCCGGCGTATACCATCACACCTCCACCACCAAATCTGACACTTTCGCGCACAAATGCTGGATTATTTCTTGTGCCACGTTCCCTCCAGATGAAAACCCGCCTATTATCAGGATGAAGGGAAAAACGGGATTCATCAGAGGACAGGATATTTCACCACTTATTTCTTCTCCAACTAACGTGCTCTGTTGCCCACTCTCTACGGGCACGACGGTGACTTGCACTTAATCTGACACACACCATTGGTCGACGGGCATACATGCCATGGAGTCGATTTCGGACAGTTTGTATCGAAACACGGGTGCCAGTAGCCGAGCAAAGTTGTGGTTGCAGTTGAGTGGCACTCATATTTCGGTGCCTCCGAGCCGATAAAGCTAAATAGCGGTCTTCATTGGGCGTTGTAGCCGGTCTACGTTCTTGTCCTGATCCATGGTCAGCACTTTCAGTCTCTAGAAAACGGTTCCAGACCCTGGAAACTACACTTTGAGAAACTCGGCTTGTGTTTGGCCTCCCTCTAGTCTGCCAAGAACTCTAGAAGCTTCTGAATTGGTCAAATGTCTTCGTTGAGACATGGCACACATCGGAAGAATGCTCTCACAGAACGTCGATAATTCTTTTCTGCCTTATCTTGTAGTAAAGTGAGAGTGAAATTTCATACGCGACCGCTAAAGAGTCATTTTCGACGCCAAACTCAAAATTTGCGTACTATGAAGTTTGAAAATGAGCAAAATTTACATTTGTAACTCTCTTCTTCACTTTTATGCAAAAAAAAAAAATTGTCAAAAAATGTTTAAACCCATTTTTTATAGGAAACTTACAATATCCTTAAATTGTTTTGAGCAGTGTATATATATATATATATATATATATATATATATATATATATATATATGTAATATATATATATATATATATATATATATATATATATATATATATATATATATATATAACCCCTCAAAAATGGCACATATACCCCCCTCCCCCAAAAAGAAGCATAAAAATACAAACATACGTATGCGTGCGTGTTGATGGGTATTTTTCTTTTTAGTCATCCCTCCCACCTATGTTTTTTTTTTCTTCCAATGCTATTGCTTTCTGTGTTTTCTAAAAATATTTTTAGAAGAATGACCTTTGTAGGGGACGCATTTAACTCTTTTAAATGAATAAGGGTAGAATATCCCTAATTTTAGGGGGTCGGGGGGGTTCTCCCCCGGGAAATTTAAAAAAAAAATAGATTCAAAATTCTGCATTACGAGGCCTTATATGGGTATATGAATCAGTTGATAAAAGTGGCTCAGGTCCAAATGATATATTTGATTTGCTACATTTCCCTTGTTTTAAGCAGGGTCGCGCCGTGCCAATGTGCAAAGCCGTGCGGCGCACGGGGGCGCCAGAGCCTAAAAGGCGCCGAGCTCTACGGACCAAAAAAGCTCCGAAGAGAAAAAAAAAAATTAATTCAAAATAAAAGTTGAAAAATACAATCGAACTTTTCAAAAACGAACTCGGGAAACGAACGGCGATGAAATTACATTGCTCAGTGAGACAAGCCATTTGTCTCGCTGCCTACCCATAAAGGAAAAATTATTACCTTGTTTTGTCTAAACAAGCTATTCAATAGCTTAATCTTTTACACTGGAAAAGGGATATAATGTATACATCAGCACTTTTCTTGCTACTGAGGCGCCTAGTAAGCTACTTCAGCGTGTCTAAGTTTATAAGCAACAGAGTCCAAGCAAATCTTCTGATCTTCAATAGGTTTTTTCCTTCCGTTGAGTTAATACTACGTAAGATTTTCTCTAGTGCAATGCATTTTAATATTTTACCAATTGTTCGTGGGGATTCAACTGCTTTGTGTTATCGTGCATAAAAAAATACGGTAAGCATATTTGCATGTTATTTATTTGTGCGTAATATTTACATGTTGTAGACAACAGTTTAGGTAAACTTTTCAGTTTCAAAAATGAACAATTTGACCATAACCACGCGATTATCTCCTCTTTGCTTCGAGCACTAGTTTTTTTAATTAAAAAAAAAAGACCTTTGGACAATGCATTCGTATTTCATACTAAATTTAATGCCTTTTTACGAATCCGGATTTTATTGGTTTTCCGGCAAAGATTTCAGTTTCCGATTTTGACGGGAATAACTTCCACTTTATACTTCAATTCAGAAGTATAATCAGGATCATGTTATCATATTTTGACAGACAGAAAAGTGTGATTAATTATTTATCAAATGCAAATTCGAGAGATATTTATAGCTATATTAACTTTGATATTTAAAATATTTCTTTTTCCAAAACACAATGGTATATTCAAGGAGCTATTGAACTCGAAATAACTTTGAGATATGAAGTAAAAATGTTTTTTGTATTCCAAAATAAAATATATGTCATCAGCCGATTTTTGGCTACACGAAAAACAGGACGTTACGCTCGATAGGAATTTACGTGAATCTGAAAACTTTTTATGAGTTGTATTTGACGAATAGTAGTTTGGTTTTATAAGCAGTAGTTAAAATTCAGAGTTATTCCTATATTTTTCTAGTTAAAAGTTTAACGATATTTTCAATCACTTAAATTGATAAATGTTATTAATGTTTTATTTTCAATGGTGTTAGAGCACTTGACGACGACTCTAGGTTTCGTAAAGCTCATGTCGAAAACATCGTTTCGGTTTTCCCCCCAATTTGCTGAGTTATTTGCAGTGAGAAAGTTGTGTGTGTGTCCTCTCGCACGTGCAGATTTTTTAAAACTCACAATAATAATAATTAGTATTGACTTTTAGCCAGCTTCGCACTTTTTAAATTTTGTAATTATTTATTTACGGTAAAACAATGAAGTCGTTGTGGAGCACGGAAATGAAAAAGTGTTATTTGAAATAGAATATTAGTTTGAAATGATTGAGAGTTGACTGCAATTCTTGAAAACCAGGCCCGTTGTTTTAGGGGTGGGGGGCTTTGAGAAATCAGTATATTAACAGTTGGCGTGGTTTTTGATGTTTACCGATAAAATTTTCACCTTTCGACCCCGCCCCCAGGATAACTTTAAAATAACGAGCCTGTTTATGTGCTAATTTTAGCGCATTTTTTAACTCCCAAAAGAAATAAAAATAGATAGATAAATATATATATATATTTTTTTTTCATTTGGAACTTTTTCTATATTAAAAGAATACACATATCTAGTTTCACACACCCATTGCATGTTTTTCTTATGAAAAAAAATTAATAAATGCACATCGAACTAAGACTAAGAAAAAGATCATCAGACAAAGCGATCTTGGAGATTACGGTAAAACTGTTTGTTGAACCATTTACTCGTTGATTGCGTAACATGAACAACTTGAATTTGACACAAACGAAATTTTAGGCATGTACTTTTTTTAAATTCAACTATTGAAAAACCTGTTATTTTATTTTGAGCTTCTAAAATTTAAGATTCTTTATATTCTAACACTTATAACGAAATAAATGTTTCGGGATATTTAAAAAAAAACTACTGCTTAAAAAATAGAACAAAAATTGGGAATAATCATTTTGAAAAGAATGAAAATATAATGTTATGTGTGAAGGAGTTTTTCGACATTTGGAAGTACTTTTTAGGGTGGGGGGAATAATTACAAATTACAGCAGCAGGTAACACTAGAGCTTGGAACGCCACCAAGTATTCCTGAAATAAAGAGAAACATTTCAAGCAGGGATCTTCTGAGTGATTGAAAAAAAATATAAGCTGTTCTTAACCGTTCTTTAAAAGTCAATTGCTCTTTTGTCATTTTGTCTTTCAAGTATTCCATTCTTTTCCCAGATGTCGGAAGAAAAACGTAAAAAAAAAAAAAAAAAAAAAAAAAAAAAAAAACATCGGGTTACCAAAATTTACTGAAGAAGAGAAAGCGTGAAGAAGATCTGGAAAAAACATAACTTCAAAATTAATAAGTTTTTCCAAAAATCAGAGGAAGCCCAGACTAAAGCTGCTAGTGATAACTGACCATCAACATCTACGAGTAAATTGCCATTGGATTCACCAAATGAACAAAGAAATCAGATTGAATTAGAAACTGTTTTGGTCCAGGAATCACATTCAACTTCAAACGATGCAAACAAACAAATAATTGACGAGTCTCCACTAGATGAGTTGCCAGTCAACTGCCCCGGTTTATGGCCAAATCCATAATCACCATCCCAGGTACAAGTGGTTATTGAAAATGGCCCTGAATTTTATCACAATATTATTTCAAATTTCAACTATCCAAAAGACAAAAGCGGACGTAAATTTTCTGAGACGTACTTTTATCGGATTTTGCCAAACAATGAAAAAGTTAAAAGAGATTGGTTGTTATATTCTAAAGAAAAAAACCGTGTTTTTTGTTTTTGTTGCAAAATATTTAGCGATTGTAGTAATGTAAAACTAAGTAGTTATGGGTTTGATGATTGGAACCACCTAAGTGAACACTTAAGGAGTCATGAAAAAAGCAAAACACATTTCCAGAACCTCCATCGTTGGTCCGAATTCTTAGAACGATTAAGAAAAGGTAAAACCGTTGACTCAAAGTTACAAAACTTATTAAAACGGGAAACTAAGCATTGGCGCTATGTCCTTGAAAGAATTATTTATGCCATTCAGTTTTTAGCTGAGCAAAACTTTCGTGAACAATAAATTATTCGAAAGAAACAACGGTAATTTTTTAAAATGTATAGAAATGATTGCAAAATTTGACCCTATCATGTCTGAGCATATTAATAGAGCTCAAATTCAAATAAATATGCCACATTACCTTGGAGACAAAATTCAGAATGAAACAATTAAATTATTAGGGGATAATATAAAATAAATCATTTTAAACAGGGTTAAACAAGCAAAGTATTTTTCTAAAATACTTGATTGTACTCCCGACGTCAGCCATCAGGAACAGATATCCGTCTGTATGAGGGAGCGAATGGGATTGCGTGTAAATGTAAAAATGTGATATTATAATTTACTTTGAAATATGCTACCTCATTTATCTTCATTCATGTTTTAAGTTCCATATTTTCAAATTAATGTATATTGTATACATTATTTGTATATATTATGTGATGTTTTTTTTTCTTCTTTCAGTACCATTTTTTTCAATCTAAAAAAGTATGTTTCAATAAATGATTTCAGTTCGATAAAACAGAAGTTGTTCACGCGTTTTTTTTTCTTAATATATATATATATATATATATATATATATATATATATATATATATATATATATATATATATATATATATATATATATATATATATATATCTATATACATAAAAGACTACTTCTGAAACCGTATGTCCGGGGTAATCTTCCAAACTACTGGACCGATTTTAACCATTTTTGCACCGTTAGATAGCTACAGTAACAGAGAGCAGGATAAGCTATAATTTATTTCTAAAAAGCTTAGTTTAAAAAAGTTATTATGGAAAATAGTAAATTTCATTTAATTTCCCCATTAAATAATTAAATTTTCAGTGCATTGTTGCAAAAATTTGGTTGCCATGCAACAACAATATTAATAGTAATCATGGTGAAAATTTTGAACCTAGGCTTCGCTGGAGTAAGTATGAAATTTATTGCTTTGTTAGGATTTTTAGATTCATCTGTGCCAATAATCGCTAACGAGACTAAATAAAAAGATAATTGATTTTGGCAACAATTATAGAACAGAAAATGTTTATAGTCAAAAATTTCTAAGTTATTGGTACATAAGATGTTTTCACCAATGTAGTCGCAAGGACATAAACTAATGATGGGACTTATTCTACGTGTAATGTTTGGAAATACTTGACTCCAGTGCGATTGATTTTACAGGATGCGACAAGTGTACAAGAAAGTGTAATAACCGAACTAGGAACGTTGCTCAGTTCTACTGACTCCAAAAGGAGACTAAAAGAGCATTTGAAATCGTGCTTATTTTCGTTACGTCATATAGACGGCGTCCCTCCATATGATGACGGGCGTCAAGAAATCGGCGACTCAGAATGTATGCACTCGAAGGCGAAGGATAACCCCTGCTCCTTTTATCATTTGTATTTCTGCCTGTAGAGACTTTTAATTTATCGGCGCTGTCTTGAAAATGGTGCCAAATTTCAGTTCCACAGGAACAGAAAAGAAATACAGTGAAGCACCGTTTATACGTTTCTCTTTTATACGTTTTTATCATTTATACGTTTTTAGTCTCGGTCCCGGCAGAGTCCAATACATATTAATGTTAAAAAATTTCTTTTGTACGCTTTCTTGAAATCGCAGTTTCATTTATACGTTTTATTAAAATCTGAGTCAAAAAGAGCGAGAATGGGCGTGGGCAGATGTTTTACCAAAAACGATAAAAAACTGCTTCACCATAGGTAGATTTTTGTCGTCAGTGGATGGCCCTATTGAAATCACCGAAATTACTGATTTTGCTCCCCCTAAAAACTGGTCAAATGTAAATGAAGTTTCTTCATTTCATGACTCTGTTAACTGCGATTCAGAACTTGCGACATGTTCACTTCTAACAATTGATGAAAAGATCGATGAAGAATCCAGCAGCGAAGAAGAGGATAATTGTTCGGAAAAGCCACTGCCAAGTTTTCAGCAAGCTTTAGAGGGTTTTAACACCATGCAAGACCATCTCATTAGTAGTGAGTTAAATGATAATGTTAAAATGGCACTTTTAACTATAAACAAAGAACATTTTTCTGTGCATTCCAAAAGAGCCCTACAGCCTAAAATAACAAAATACTTTGAATATGAGAAGTAGTAGATGTAAATTAATTCTAGAACTGAAAGGTTAGTATTACATGCTTCATTTCATTGGATTTCATTATTTTATTTTTCTTATAACCCTTAAGTTACTTTCAACCACAATTATTCGTTTTTCCGTATTTTTTTGTAATTTTCATTTATACGTTTTCTTATTTATACGTTTTTTTCTCACGGTCCCTTGAAAAACGTATAAACGGTGCTTCACTAATAAATCCCTCATTCCTAGAAAGGTAGAAAATTACTTTTGTTTTTACATTTTTGGTAAGTGCCTGTTTCTTTCTTTCTTTTTTCCTTTTTTCTTTTTCTCTTTTCTTTTCTTTTCTTTTTTTTTTTGGCTCAAGGGGGGGCGGGCGATCGCACCCCCCCCCTTGTATCCGCGCTCGGTAGGGCATCCCTATTAGCTGTAATAATAGCGTACAATCAATCTGCATGCTATAAACAAGCTGCTTGCAAACATTCGGATCAATATTAGTCTAAATAGACTTTATACGTGCCACTATCTCAATTTTACTTGAAGGAGAGATTTCTTGGGGGTTTTTCTTCATTTTATGGCATAAATTTTCTATGGGATTACAATTTCTAGTGAGCTTGGTGGCCAAGGAAGTAACTAATTGTTGCTTTTGCGGGACCGGGTCTTTCCCCAGCAGCACCAGAACGTTCAAATTTGGTGCAAAATGGTGGTATTGGTCAAATAACGGTGCTAAGTGTCCCTTGAACGTTATATTCGACGTCCAAAAACAGTAATATTATCACGGTGTCATTTCAGTGCTTAAAGAACGTGATATTTGACGTGCAAAAACAGTAATATTATCACGGTGTCATTTCAGTGCTTAAGGAACGTGATATTTGACGTGCAAAAACCGTAATATTATCACGGTTTCATTTCAGTGCTTAAGGAACGTGATATTTGACGTGCAAAAACAGTAATATTATCACGGTGTCATTTCAGTGCTTAAGGAACGTGATATTTGACGTGCAAAAACAGTAATATTATCACGGTGTCATTTCAGTGCTTAAGGAACGTGATATTTGACGTGCAAAAGCAGTAATATTATCACGGTGTCATTTCAGTTCTTAAGGAACTTGATATTTGACGTGCAAAAACAGTAATATTATCACGGTGTCATTTCAGTGCTTATTGAGGTGCCTAATTTCTCAGAATTGAGGTCGTGAATTGCTGCTTTTTAGAAAGGGGGGAGGAATCATATCTGCAGAAACTTTAAGTTTTATCCTAAACAACTCTTTCTCCCAAGATCCTAATCAGATTTGCATGCATTTCAGTAAAAAAACATTATATTCATACTAATAAAATGATATGATTTACGCCCTTAGTCTTTCATAGATGGCGTCTCCTGCAAAAAAATTTCCTTTTAAAGTATTATTTTTCTTTCTCGATAAGATTAAGTAGCGTCTAGTGGTTAGAGTGTCCTGCTGGAGTCGCAAGGGACCCGCGTTCGAATCCCGCGGAATGAATATATTAAATTCAAAGTAATTAAACAATCAATAATTAAATTAAATACATTAATTAAGTAATTAAATAATTAAAACCAAGATGGCGACGATCATGGATCAAAAATGACGTCACGGTTAAAACACGTCACGGCCCCGGATAGTGGGGTATACGTAGTATACTTTTTTAGCTGGGGAGCACTGAAAACAAACGTATTTCCAGAACCTAAATATGACCTATCATTCTACGTTAAAAGCTGGGACCAAAAAAGGTGGTCAACACCAGATTTCGACGTTTCATATTACCATCGATCGATGAGACACATAGACGTTGACAACACGTGCTGTAAGAACGTGTTTTGAACGTGCCGGCTGGGTGCGCTCTGTACGTGTTGCAGAACGTGTTTTGAACGCCTTTGTGCTGCTTGGGTTGCTGACATCGAGCGAGGTATGCGGTGAAGTAAAATCTTGTTGAAAGATAAAATGATCCTTTAATAAATCTTCTGATGGTGGAATCATGTAATGTTTCAATATTTCTTGATATGTCTGAGACTCTGAGAGTTAAAACCTTTTCGTAGACGATGTAAAACTCTACAACTTACTACGCTCATGCAACCACAAACCATGACACTAACAAATCATTTGGCATCAACTAACAATTTTACCGAAAGTATAAAGCATTCTTTATCAAATGCGTCTATTCTTTATCAAATTCTTTATCAAATGCTGCATTCTCCAAACTGGAATTCTTTGTTTACCATAGGAAACACAAAACCAATTACCATCCTTAAATAATACTTTTTTCAGTCGCCATTGTTCCATAAACGTCTTGATTTTTCAAACTTTGCAAAAAAAAAGCTGTTGTTTTTACAGTATAATACTGACAGCAGAGGATCCAGTTTAAAACTGTAAAAGCACAGTAATAAACTGTAAAACTAGCAATTTTAAAGCTTATTACTTTAAAACTAGAGCATTTTACAGTTTATTACTGCAAAATCAGCAATTTCACCATAGAATTAGCTGTATTTTCTGTAAAAACAACAGTATAATAGTAGCAGCAGAGGTTCCAGTTTAAAACTGTAAAATGCACTGATATAAACTGTGAAACTAGCAATTTTACAGTTTATTAGTGTAAACTAGCAATGTTACAGTCTACTACTGTAAAATAGCAATTTTACAGTTTATTACTGTAAAATTAGTTCTATCATACTGTAAAAACATCATCTATTTTTTACAGTGCTGTATACGCTTTTGCTTTGGCGAGACAATTATCTTGACTTGCAGTCAAGTCTCTCTTGACTCGCAGTCAAGAGAGATTTTGTATTTGGTACCCGAGATTTAAACTTAAATGTATTGAAAAACCTTAACGTTTTCGATACGGATGAGCTTTTCTTTCCATTTTCGGTGCAAGTATAGCACTTTAAAACGGGTATTCCTAACTATACGCTTCAGTTTCTACTCATCTCTTGTAGATATTTTTGGTTTTTGGCTGTCATTTCGGCGATTATTTTGATAACTTTCATTTTCTGAATATTGTGTCAGAATTTTTCGAACATTAATTGCGAACAATGAAAATGATTCGAAATATCACTTCGATTTTTATCGTGCTGATACAAATACACCATACGAAATTAATTAGACTCAGGAATATTACTGAAGTGACATATTCGTAAAAGAATGGACAAACTAACTTCAAAAAGAATACGGATTTTGATAATTCCATTCGTGTTTAATCAATAATGTGATAGTTAAACGGGAATTACAGTGAAATATTCTAATATTTCATACCACGTGAATAAATATTCTAATACTTTGACTTTTCAAAATATTTTTTCCTATTAATTTTGATTCTTAGAATATTAATTTTGAGAAAATAAAATAAGTTTTACCTACAGTAAGCACATAATAAAATTGTCGTTTGCATATTTGCATCAAAAGACAGCACAATACCAAGCGATATTTTCAATCTGTACGAAAAATGTCATTATTCTAATATTTTAAACATGAACTGGTTTTTTTTTTGTTATTACGCAATCTGTATTACTTTTTATAAACAGCTATTCAATTGACATTTTGTATTTTTGACATTTTTTTCTCTTGATGCTCTATGCGTTATTTAAATGTTTTGAAAACAAAAAATGTCTTTCCTTATTTAAACACTAGCGGTACCCGCACGGCTTTGCCCGTGGTATAAAATTAAAAGTTCATTTGTAAAATAATTGATATAGCAGAAAAAATGCTCTATTTTAATTTTATTCAACTATAATTCCTTCAAAGTGATATAAAGATCTGATATGGACCCCACACTACTTAATTTTACGTGTAAATTTCTTAGTAGATGCCTTAAGTGCTAAAATAGAGCTTGGAGTGAGCAAGATAACAATTCAAACATTTGTATCCCTAGTTTGCTACGAAACAATGCAAAAAAATGTTTTACAATGATTAATCTCCTAAATATCATCGATTTTAACATCATTCAGTGGATTTTTCGCAAAATATCGCCAACAGCGCCAAATTGAACCCAAATCAAGAAAAAAAAATTTTTTCGCCAATTGGCGTCAAATACTTGGCGATCAAAAGCTTGGCGACATATCGCCAAGTGGTCGCGCCAATTCATATCACTTTTGTTAACCAATTCATATCACCTTGTGAAAACACTGATTTACCCGATAAATGGGGTAAAACACCTCCTTGGAACATTCGAATGCGACCCCAAGGGAGATGGACAAAAATAAGCCAAAAGAGAAAATAAGAACAATTTTGTTGATAACAGGAACCAACAGAAATCTTACCAAAGTTTAAAAGAAGAAGAAAGTTTTCTTTCCTAGCTTAAAAAACAAAACAATACATTTTCCGAAATGAAACACTTTAAAAAAAACGATGCAATATCGCAATTGATACGATATTTCGTTAATCTGTGCTTTAGGTACCCTTTTCTCGCTAAATGAACGATAGGCGCGCCAAGCGTGGTAACCCTAGCTATTTGGCGTAGTTGACTTTTTGAAAACGCGCCAAACAGGGTCCCAAAGCATCTTCACCGGGAAAAAGACAGGGTTGCCAGAGAATTGGAACGAAAAAATACTACGCCTCCTCTAAAAAAAATATTACAAAATACTACTGTTTCCAAACGTTGCCAAAATCAATGTTGCTGAAATGCGAAATCTATGAAAATGAAAAAAAAAAAATCCGCCAAATCTTTTAATTAAGTCATTAGTGTATTGGAAACAGGGTTGCCAGAAAAATACTACGCTCCTTATTTGGGTCGAAAAAATACTACCGTAGAATCAAAAATACTACGTCTGGCCGTAGCCTACGAAGATAGACGCTGGCAACCCTGGAAAAAGAAAGAAACAAAAATAAGTATGAACACGTAACCATAGTAACAACATGAAAAATTGATTTCCGTTGATAAAATAATTCATTTTATCTCTCTTTTCAAACAAATTTTATTCTAAAGCTCAACCATTTTAGAATCGTTTGGCTTGCTTTACTGAAGGTGAGCCTTGAATTTCGGGATTCTAAAAACAATTGTTACAGCTCTCCTGATGATCGTAGAAACTTCGAAAAAACTTCATTTTGTGCAGAATATTCCAAGCTTTCGAATGGCATAAGACTTGAAAATGTGTGTGAAATATTTCTTCCCTATTTTATCGAATTTCCGCTAAGAATTCGAATAGAAAAAGAACGAAATGGAATTTTCGAAAAATCGCTTTGAGGTGCAAAACTACATGCTACAAACTAATTTTGTGCCAAGTGGCATGAAAATCGACCGAACGGTTTTGGCGCTACGCGCGTAACAGACAGACAGAAAGAAGGACAGACAGAACCACCTTCAGCTTTATTATTAGTAGAGAAAGTACTCTTTCACTCTCTTTCATCATTATTATTTTTTACAGTTTAACTTTATTTTACCTCATAACAACATAAAATGCTTCTTGAAACAATCTCATTTATGTAAGTTTGTGTACAGTAATATGGATTTTCTCTACTAATAATAAAGCTGAAGGTTTGTCTTTCTTTCTTTTTCTTTCTGTCTGTCTGTCTGTTACGCGCGTAGCGCCAAAACCGTTCGGTCGATTTTCATGCCACTTGGCACAAAATTAGTTTGTAGCATGTAGTTTTGCACCTCGAAGCGATTTTTCGAAAATTCCATTTCGTTCTTTTTTTATTCGAATTCTTAGCGGAAATTCGATAAAATAGGGAAGAAATATTTCACACACATTTTCAAGTCTTATGTCATTCGAAAGCTTGGAATTTTCTGCACAAAATGAAGTTTTTTTGAAGTTTCTACGATCATCAGGAGAGCTGTAACAATTGTTTTTAGAATCCCGAAATTCAAGGCTTACCTTCAGTAAAGCAAGCCAAACGATTCTAAAATGGTTCAGCTCGATAATAAAATTTGTTTGAAAAGAGAGATGAAAAGAATTATTTTATCAACGGAAATCAACTTTTCATGTTGTTACTATGGTTACGTGTTCATACTTATTTTTGTTTCGTTCTTTTTCCAGGGTTGCCAGATGTAGTATTTTTGATTCTACGGTAGTATTTTTTCGGCCCAAATAAGGAGCGTAGTATTTTTCTGGCAACCCTGTTTCCAATATACTAATGACTTAATTAAAAGATTTGGCGGATTTTTTTTTTTTCATTTTCATAGATTTCGCATTTCAGCAACATTGATTTTGGCAACGTTTGGAAACAGTAGTATTTTGTAATATTTTTTTTTAGAGGAGGTATAGTATTTTTTGTTCCAATTCTCTGGCAACCCTGTCTTTTTCCCGGTGAAGATGCTTTGGGACCCTGCTTGGCGCGTTTTCAAAAAGTCAACTACGCAAAATAGCTAGGGTTACCACGCTTGGCGCGCCTATCGTTCATTTAGCGAGAAAAGGGTACCTAAAGCACAGATTAACGAAATATCGTATCAATTTCGATATTGCATCGTTTTTTTAAAGTGTTTCGTTTCGGAAAATGTATTGTTTTGTTTTTTAAGCTGGGAAAGAAAACTTTCTTCTTCTTTTAAACTTTGGTAATATTTCTGTTGGTTTCTTGGAGCAACAAAATTGTTCTTATTTTCTCTTTTGGCTTATTTTTTTGCATTTCCCCTTGGGGTTGCATTTGAATGTCCCAAGGGGGTGTTTTACCCCTTTTATGGAGTAAATCAGCGTTAATTTCAATGCAGACAAAAATAATACACTGCTCGACATTGAAAATGCAACACCAAGAAGGAGTGGTCAGAAATTGATGAAATTTGGTAAGAAGACAGAGACAGCATGGAACAATAAGTCATATTTATTTCAAAATAAATAAGCAAAATTTAGAGCGAGGACGGCGTCGGCTCAGTAAGAAGTAGGACCACCGCGGGCAGCGATGCACGAAGAAACATGTCTAGGCATGGAGTCAATAAGCCTGCGGATGGTGTCCTGAGGGATGGCACTCCATTCCCTTTCAACCATTTGCCACAGTTCGTCCTCTGAACGAGGCAGTGACAGGTTCTGCAAACGGCGTCCAATCACGTCCCACACATGTTCGATTGTTGACAAGTCAGGAGAGTATGGTGGCCAGAAAAGCATCTGTACACCTCGTAGAGCATGTTGGCGGATTCGAGCACTGTGAGGCCGGGCGTTATCCTGTTGAAAAATTGCATTTGGCAGACCCTGAAGGTAGGGGATTGCCACCGGCCGCAGTACATTATCTACATATCGTTGGGCCGTCATAGTGGCCCCGAATACGAATTAGAGGTGATACTGAATTGTATGCAATAGCGCCCCAAACCTTTATGCCACGTTGTCGCGCTGTGGGGCGTTCCACAGTTACTGCCGGATTCGATCTTTCTCCACGTCGACGCCACACACGTATGCGATGACTATCGCTGGACAAACAGAAGCGGGATTCATCTGAGAACACTACGGTTTGCCATTCTGCCATCCACGTCGCTTTGGTCCGGCACCATTCCAAACGTTGGAGTCTGTGCTGTGAGGTCAATGACAGTCTTCTTAGCGGGCGCCGTGATTGCAGGCCACGTGCAACCAGTCGACGGGAAATGGTTCTGGTCGACACAGGAACATCCAGGGTACCTTGCACGTGCTGCAGAATCGACGTACAAGTGACTTGCGGGTCCGCCACAGCTTGTCGGTGAATCCGTCGATCCAAGCGGTCTGACGCCACTCTGGCCGCACCTGCACCCCTCAATGTGGCTACATTTCCTCTTTCCAACCATCTCCGACACAGCCGATGCACAGTTTTTGCATCCATGTGGGTATCAGCTGCAATTTGACGTATGGACCAATGTCCCCTTCTCAGTCCGATCACCATACCCCTTGTAAAGTCGTCTATATGCTGGAAGTGTCTTCGTTGAGGACGGCGTGGCATTTCCTCCTATCACACGTATCCTTCGAGACAAAAACCAAATTTCTTCGATAATTAGTCTGGCAGAAAAACCAACATGAACATAGTCCACTTTTCAACTTCATTCTCTTATATCTTACTTCACGTGCTTCAGAGAGCTACGCATTTCATATCATTTGCATAACTCAGTGACGTGCGTCTACGGTAAAATTTGCATGAATTTCTGACCACTCCTTCTTGGTGTTGCATTTTCAATGTCGAGCAGTGTATGAATTGGCGCGACCACTTGGCGATATAGCGCCAGGCTTTTGGTTGCCAAGTATTTGCCGGACAAATTTGGCGAAAAAAATTATTATTATTTTTATTTGGGTTCAATTTGGCGCTATTGGCGACATTTTGCGAAAAATCCACTGAAGAATGTTAAAATTAGCGATATTGAGGAGATTAATCATTGTAAAACGTTTCTTTGCAATTGTTTCGTGGCAAACTAGGGATATCAATATTTGAATTGTTATCTTGCTCACTCCAAGCACTATTTTAGCACTTAAAGCATCTACTAAGAAATTTACACGTAAAAGGAAGTAGTGTGAGGTCCATACCAGATTTTTATATCATACTTTGAAGGAATTATTGTTGAATTGGATGGTGTTATGCAAAAAGGAGTTAACCCACAAAACATAAAAAAATGAGTTATCCAACTGTGATGGTAAAATATGTTGCTTTCTACATTAAGTAAAAATATTTAAGCCCTATCAGCATTTCATGGTAACATATCATTGGTATGTTGATATAGAGCTCCATGCTTTTTGCCAGAGTTTGTTGACTTTAAAGCCCACTATCTCAAAATCAGGTTTTTGTAGGTTAACTCCTTTTTGCATAACACCATCCAATTATAATTAAACTTTCTTCTTCTTTTAACTACGGTAGTATTTTTTCGGCCCAAATAAGGAGCGTAGTATTTTTCTGGCAACCCTGTTTCCAATATACTAATGACTTAATTAAAAGATTTGGCGGATTTTTTTTTTTTTTTTTTTGTTTTCATTTTCATAGATTTCGAATTTCAGCAACATTGATTTTGGCAACGTTTGGAAACAGTAGTATTTTGTAATATTCTTTTTAGAGGAGGCGTAGTATTTTTTTGTTTCAATTCTCTGGCAACCCTGTCTTTTTCCCAGTGAAAATGCTTTGGGACCTTACTTGGCGCGTTTTCGGAAAGTCACCAACTGGCGCGTTTTTGCTTGTCTCGCGGAATTGAAAGCTCCGAGAGAAACTACGCAAACTAGCCAGGGTTACCACGCTTGGCGCGCCTATCGCCCATTTAGCGAGAAAAGGGTACCTAAAGCACAGATTAACGAAATATCGTATCAATTGCGTTATTGCATCGTTCTTTTTAAAGTGTTTCATTTCGGAAAATGTATTGTTTTGTTTTTAAAGCTAGGAAAGAAAACTTTCTTCTTCTTTTAAACTTTGGTAAGATTTCTGTTGGTTTCTGTGAGCAACAAAATTGTTCTTATTTTCTCTTGCGGCTTATTTTTGTGCATCTCCCCTTGGGATTGCATTCGAATGTTCCAGGGGGGTGTTTTACCCCTTTTATGGAGTAAATTAGTGTTCATTTCAATGCAAACAAAAGTGATATGAATTGGCGCGAACACTTGGCAATATATCGCCAAGCTTTTGGTCCTCAAGTATTTGGCGACATATCGCTAAGTTGGCGAAAAAAATTGTTTTCTTTTTTTTATTTGGACTCAATTTGGCGCTATTGGCGATATGTTGCGAAAAATCCACTGAATGATGTTAAAATCGGCGATATTTAGGAGATTAATCATTGTAAAACATTTTTTTTTTTTTTTGCATTGTTTCGTGGCAAACTAGGGATATAAATGTTTAAACTGTTATCTTGCTCACTCCAAGCACTATTTTAGCTCTTAAGGCCTCTACTAAGAAATTTACACGTAAAATTAAGTAGCGTGGGGTCCATACCAGATTTTTTAATCATACTTTGAAGGAATTATAGTTGAATTACAACTAAAATAGAGCATTTTTTCTGCTATATCAATTATTTTACAAATGAACTTTTAATTTTATAACACGGACAAAGCCGTGCGGGTACCGCTAGTAAAAAATAAAATAGTACAGTAAACTTTCGATTATCCGCGAGGGTCTCGGGAAAGAAACAAACACAATTAACTGATGTTTTCAAAAAAAAAAAAAAAAAAACACGAATTAAATTTTATTTTTTCTAAACATTTCTCACCCAAGAGTGCTGGGTACTTCCTCCAACAAATTATTTTACCTTTGCGTTATCGTAAGTACCATTTCTTTATCGAATTTGTATGATTGAGAACCTCAAATACAAATGTTTTTTTATTCTGTACCTATTAGGGATGCACTGATAAGCAAATTGGCCGATTACCAATTAATTGACTGTTGATAATCGGCCGATTTATCGGCTGGACCGATTAATGATAATTTTAATTGTTTTCCTACTACCAATTTTACCATCACTGATTTTTCTCTCTTATACAATTCCAAGTTTAGAAATAGTAAGTAATTCATTTCTGAGAAAAGCTTTTTTTTCCCAAAATAATTTTCACAAAATAATTTCAATATTTTATCAAATTTCTTAGAACAAATATTCATATTTTTGTCAATATTATTATTAACACATTATTAGTTATGTTAATTGGACATAAAAATTCAAAAAAAGGGGGGGGGGAGGGGGAGTCTGTGGTGAGCACTCCAATTTAGGAATACTTTCAATCCATATTTTTTAATAATTAGTAACAATTTAATTCAATACTTATATTCCTTGAAAATTAGAGGTCATTTAAAAGCACTGTGCTAAGGAGAAAACTATTGCCGCATGAAAAATGTGTAGCAACATTGTCTATGTGTTTGTATATCTATTCAAAGTAGGACACTTAATTAAAAAAAACTTTATATCAACTGTGAGGATTATTATTACTGTTAATAAAATCATTCATCATAGTTTCTTAGTAAAGGAAAACTTTAAAGAATAATATTTGAAAAATATATTTTCTGCCAAATAATTAATAATCGGTAAAGTGTCCGATTAATCGGTGCATCCCTAGTACCTATCGTCACTGTTTGTACACTTTCTGGTTTTAAGAGTAATGCAATTTTTCTGAGCAAAAGACATTTTTTATCTTCTTTATTCCTTACTTTATCCTTTTTTTTTTTTTTGAATATCCTCGATTTTCCTTTTCTGCGATACCCGTACTACCCAATTCCGCGGATAATCGGGAGTGTACTGCGGCAATTTATATAAAACATTTGTTGTTATTTTATTTTTTTTCCAGATATTATTCCTACTTTGATAAAGGTATTTGATCAGAAAACGGCGAAGCCGGGAGAAACGGTCTCTCTGAGCTGTGTAAGTGCTGGCCATCCGCCGCCGTTTCTCACCTGGTACAGAGACGACGTCCCGGTGCAGCGCGATCCTCGGGTCGCCGTGGCGAGTCGCGAGGACGGCTCGGGACACGTGACCGGCGTCCTCACCGTCGGCGACGCCGGCGTCGAGGACGGAGGAGAGTACCGATGTCGAGCCGACAACGACGCCGGGATCGCCTCCCACGCGGCCCGGGTCAACGTCTGGGGGCCGCCCTTCGTCCGGACCATGAGAAATGTGACGGCGACTGCGGGGAGCGATCCGAAAATTCGGTGCCGCTATGGGGGATATCCTATTAGGAGAATACGATGGTACAAAGGTAAGTTTCGTAGTTCAATGAAGAGATGGATTTCACTACGCAACAAAAGATAGCTTTTCTTCCCCCTGTATTCTGGATTTAAATAGTCCTTTCTTGCTAGTTTTGGGTCAAGAAAAAACGAATGTGTGATTGATTTTTTTTAAAAATAGTTCTTATTTTTAAGATACGCTAAAGTCCACTGGTGGAAGATTCGCAATTCCCACCCATCAATCGCATTGCCAGGCTTTTTTTCGAAGGGGTATGTCCCCTGGGTCAGGTCCTTATACGTGTAATTTGTATTACCCCCATAATCGGCGGGTGCTCTGGCATTGTGTATGATGCCTGCCCACAACAACATGCCTGAACTGTACCGAACACGCCCGCGAGCTATTTTTTGTGCATAACGTATTATACGGTCAATCCACTGTAGACGGGGACCATAATCATTCGTCACACTGAAAACGAAATTCGTTGAAGAACATCATTGCATTTAATTTTGGCGATCCCAGCTGACATGTTCTAAACAAGAGCGTAATGGGTCATTCCATGTCAAGTGTCCCAAATTTTGCGAAAATCCCCACTCGACCCCCTCCGCTTTTAATGAAATTTTTTTTGGATGTAATAAGACTTGCATGAAGCCATACCAAATTATAGCTCCATAAGCCCTATGGTTCATCTAATATAAATTATTTTGTAGAGGCCTATTTTTCGTGTCGTGAAAAAAATGACCAAATCGTCAAGTTTGTGCTTTTATT
Source organism: Uloborus plumipes (assembly GCA_038373865.1). NCBI lineage: Eukaryota > Metazoa > Arthropoda > Arachnida > Araneae > Uloboridae > Uloborus > Uloborus plumipes. Next base: position 33,862 of record JAXGGA010005722.1, read on the forward strand.
GTTCGCGACCTAAGATGACTATTAGGCTCAAATTTGGTGATTATGATTTAGAGTAGAGTAGCCTACTTGTGTAACACAAGCTCATTGCGGAATAGATTTTTTACTATTTGCTACCAAAGTTGGTTAAAAACCGTTTTATGGCAAATTTCGACCACACGTCATCAGCTCGTATCTGCTGAGAGAATGACTTTCTGAAGCTAATTTTGTTCCTCGTTTGTAGCCTGTTTGTAGCCCTCGTCTGTAGTATGTCCTAAAGGTGTGCAATTGGCGTCTTGATAGCTCAAATACTTGCTGAATTATTCGAGTTGAAATTCCAGTCAAAAATGTTATTTGTCAATTTTGTCTCTATATCAAAGGGCAATATCTCACAAAGGTCGTCTTGAATTTCAATTTTCTATACATCATTGGAAAGAGCGTACTTGTATTAAAAGTAAAAAATGTTTGTTTTATTTTTGATACAAACCTGTCTTGAAAGGATATTGCAGATCAAAAACATGTACTCATTCCATGTGAAATCAAATAAAAAATGACATAGACCTTAAAAGTTCATGTCAATTAGTTGTATAATATGCTTGGAGGGTAATGACAACCAAAAGTAGTTTAACCTCCAAAAATATTAGGCTTCCAGTGTGATAAAATTTTCTGCAGTCTTAGCCAAGTTATGCAAATTTTTTTACAGACAGTATTTCAAGCTAATTTTTTCATCCTTATCTGAAAAAAAAGTCATCGAAAAAAAAACTCATTTCAATAGGAAAAAATCTGTTGTTTCCAATGGTGTCAACAAAAAAATGGTGGAAGGGGACAAACCTGAGCTATAACGAGTTGAAAACAGACGATTTTTCATGAGAGGGTCTTTGATCGACACTTTGGATGACAATATCTTTTACAAAATCAATATTTAAGCTCTGCAGCTGTAAAACGTTAAAAACAAGTATTTGGACAATAAAAGTACATAGTATAAAGCTTTGAATATTTTAATTAAAAATTTATGACAACCTGAAATTCAGGAAAAAAAAAATTGCCCACCGCGTTTTTTGCAAGTTCAGATGCGTGCTACACAAAATTTAATAAGCACAATCTCACAAAAAATGCTGCAGAGTATTGACAACCAAAAGTACTTTAAGACTAAAAAATATTAGGCTTCCAGTGTGATAAAATTTTTCGCAAACTTAACCTAAACATTGCAACTCGTTTCACGAAGCTGATCCACCATTTTGAACCCCAGTTTTTGCGGAATCCTAGCTCCTCCAGATTTAGAAGATCTAAATCTGGTGGAAGCTAAAAATTTGCACAGGCTAGTTTCATAGGTATGTCCACACATCTATATAATCTAATCCAAATCGGAGATGATCGTGTGGGGAAAAAATATCAGATTTTCTAAAAGATCAGTGAAGAAATTATTTTTCAAAATCAATACATTATGATTAACTAGGCAGGGGACTGTGACAAGTATCTGTGTTTTTGCTCTTTGTTACGTAATATCTGCAAAACTATTGGAACAAAATTAGTTACGAGACTACCTATAAATTTAGGCACAAATCGTGGACATAATAACTAATATGTTTCATAATTAAATTAATTGACATTAATAAAATCACTTCCCAGAGGACTGTTTTCGCAACGACCCTGATGCATACTTTCATCACAAATGTGGCTCTCAAACTAAGCAAAGTAGCGTTTCAACACCGTTCTCGGCGATTTCGGCAAATTCACACTGATTACTTTAAACTTCATGTCGAAAAGAATTTGCAAAAGCTATAGATTTTTCATATCACAGCTTTGAATTTGTTGCAAGGGACTGTTTAAAAAAACTCCGGACAGAATTTACAAGACAATTTTAAGTTTTAGAAATTTGTAATTATACCTTATTTCATAAGAAAAATATAGCTTCATTATTCTATTTTTAGATATTAATTGCCAAATTTATGTAGTGTAAATAAGTTTTTTTAAATACTATCTTTAACAGTTAGACTATGGAATTGGGACAGCCAGGGGATTTTTTTTTTTTTTTTGGCGCTTAGATAATTTCTAGAAAAAAAAAATTAAATTGTTATCACTGCAAATACAATTGGGCCACAAAGTATTAATGCTTTACTTGTATTAAGAGCGATAATTACTTTATTACACTTTATTATTTTTAAAATACTCAGTCCGGACAGCCAATTACCAGTTTACAGAGAATCTCCCATTACACACCTTAAATACAAATGCAAGCTACAAATAATGTTTAGGTAAATCGAAAATGTTATAAGCTTATATACAGGGTACGGCGGAGAAACTTGCAGACTTGAAAATTTAACTAAGGGAAAAGTACTTCATGTATCAGTTTACTACTTTTTATAAGATATGGTCCCCATTCTGAATTTTTATTTTCGTTAGATTTAAATATTACATCGGGAAGAATGACGGCCCCTGTTAATGATGCACTCATCTACCCTAGATTTGTTGCACTCTTTCGAGCCTATCGACTGATGGGATGTTGGTGATAGCAAGCCGGATGTTGTTCTCCAGGCGTTGCAGAGTCCGGGGCTTGTCGCTGTAAACGATCGATTTGAGATACCCCCATAAAAAATAGTCACAGAGTGTCAAATCGGAAGAGCGGGCCGGCCACGGTACGTCACCTTTTAAGGAGACGTTATCACTCAACTGGTGAACCACAGCAAGTTTGTAGGGATGAAACTGGAGTTCGTTTTGAAGAATTCGTCTCAGTGTCCAATCAAAAATCCCCAAAGCAGCAGCGTGTTTACGCGCCGAACGCCTGGAGTCCTACGTTCGAACTCTCTAGCACTTCGCGAATCGTCTATTTCTCCCCTATCGAGAAGGAAGAACGATGGGAAAATAGTCGCTTGACAAGTTGCGTGCTACGTTCAAAGTTCCGAGCGAGAATTTTCTCTCCTTCTAACGCGTATCGAGAAGGGAAAACGATTGACCAATCAAATGGTTTCGTATCTCACATGGCATGGCGAAGATCAGAGGAATCAGGGTTGCATTTTCCTGCAATGCATCGCTCTTTCTGATCGTCATAAGAAAACCGGGTGCTTAATGCTTTTCTACGATAATTTCGCAAACTTTCGGCACCTATATTTTATTCGCATTTCGTCTAATCTTTCAACCAATGCGAAAAATAGTTACAGCATAGTTTCAGGAACCTCTTATTTTAAAATGGGCAATATTAGAGCCGATTTAATTATAGAAAATGCGCGTTTTCATTACGCATTTTCTTATGCTTTGGTAGCTTGCGCATCGATATCTTAGCTGAGTTTTCTTCAATGTTAATCAATAATTAAGTGCCTAATATAATTAGAAAACAATTCCCCTCCCCAAAAGGATTTTCTTTTTAATGATAAGATTAAAGCAACATTAAAATCCCTCTCAGTCGGATAAAAGGAATTTAATTTAAATGCGACTTATTTTAACTCGAAAAATATTAGTCCCCCGCCTCTCCAGAAGAAAAATGATTTTATTGAAATACCCGTTCACGGAAAAGAAAAACGAGTGAATTGAAACAATAAAATAATTTTAAATCCCCCTTTCAAAAAAAGGAAATTGGAACTTTGTTAAAATACACATTTAATTACAATAACAAGAAAAACCTCCTCTTCTGATGAAAAAAATAACGAAACCAAAATACGCAACACTACAAGAAAAATATACCCCCCCCCCCCCCCAAACACACACACACACAAACAAAAAAAAAAGCGCTTTGCAAGTTTTATTCAAAAAATGAAAAGACTCTCTCCCCGAAGAAACAGAATTTTAATATAATATATTTCGTGGTATCCCTCACCCTCATAAAGATTAGTTCAATAAAAATAAGTATTACAAATATAGATAAAATACAGCGAGTGCCGCCCCCTCCTTAATGCAGTAAAAACCTCTTTAAATTAAATACGCATCACAATTTGGAAAATTGAAATATTCACTTCTCAAGAATACAGAATCATAAATTATTAACCAATAGAATCAGAAAAAATATACCCCCCCCCCCTTCCCAAAGAAAAAAACATCTAACTAAATATGCACTGCAATTGAAATGAAGTTCAAACTCTCCTGGGGGGCCCAACAGAAATACTTTAAATGAACATTATAAATCCAAAAATGTAAGTACCCCCCCCCCCCCCAGTGGAAAACAGAATTTAAACAAAATACATATGTAAATACAACGATACCGAAAACCCTCTCTCCGGAAAAAAAAACTTTAATTTCATGCACAATACAAGTGGAAGCGTCCCCCCCACCCCTGCGCTTGAAAACGTAAAATAAATATGCATTTAAATTCGAAAGTGGGAACCTTCACTCTCGTGGGAAAAGAAACGAAATATATAATTAATTTCAACAAATTAAAATCCCCCCCCTTTTCCAGGAAAAAAAATATGTCAAGTAAAATACCAAATAACAGCTGCAAAAATACAATTCCCACCCCCTTTCCGAAGACGAAAAAAATTATTTAAAAGCCGTTATCCGATTAAAATGAAACAAAAATCCCGCTCTTCCCGCAGAAAATAGAATACAATTTAAGTCCGCCCGCGAGGACCTCTTTCGAATTCATAATCTTTATCCTGACAAATCGCGAGCATAACTATTTCAGTCATCTTGATGGTAAACAAACGAACTTCTCTCTACCTATTACGCGTTCTCCCTCGGTTTTGGGCGGGGGAGAAATTGTGGCTCCCTAGATGTGACGTCACGCTGGGATAGAAACCGGTTTTCTCTACAGTGAGTATCTTCTAGGGAGCTTGACGTTGCTGGGCAATGGAAGAGCGTTTGAAATCTTATTTTTTAACACAATTTTCATGTTCTTTTGTTTTTTAACACAATTTTCATGTTCTTTAAAGAACATGAAAATTGTGTTAAAAAACAAGATTTCAAACGCTCTTCCATTGCCCAACATTGTTGGTCATGTGACCATATTTTTGATTTTTCCTCTGCAAAAATTATCCATAGTTGTTCTTCGATTTTTGTTTTAGATTTTTGGGAATCCTATTATATCTGGAAAAATTCTGATTTAGTTGTCAATGATCTGTCTAGCACCCCTCCTTTCCCTAACATTTGGAAATCTCTTATTTAAAAACTTTTTCGTCTGTGACGTAATCTTTGTTGCGCAGTTGCCGTGTTTAACCCATGACGTAATAGTTTCTGCGTACCTACTCTTCCTGTTCTGTTTATTTACCCTCACGTTTCTTGCATTCCTGGTTCACTTGACTGGTGTCGGTGAACCATCATCTTTTTGCACTGATGATGGGGCTTCATTTATAATAGCCCCGAAATAGCTATTTGCCAGAGTTTTCTAACTCTTTTTAATCCTTTTATTTGTACTTGTAGACACGTTGTCTTGCATTTTTAACTTAATTGTAAGAGATAGCTCTGTTGCAGCACTGTTTGATCAATCAATTGCATAAACATAATCAGCTGTTTTGAAACTGAGCTTAGGGTAATTCCATAGTGACTAACATAACAGTCAGAACAATTTTTTCACATTATTTTCTGTGTTCTAGCCTTATTTTTGTTACACTACCAAAAACAGGGTGTTATTCTTCTTTACATAGATGAGTTGTTGAAGTTAATACAAAAAATTTAAATTATTACTTTCATTTTTGACAGTTAGAGAACATTTTGATCAATGTGACTAACATAACAGATTTGCAACCCTCAAAATTTTGTATTGAATTCATCAACACAGTTCTCTAAAACTAAACCATAAAATTATCTTTATTTTCTTATAGTATTTATGTGAAAGGTTATTTGTACATTATATTTGTAAATTTGACATATATTTTAAATAATATTACAAAAAGTAGTAGGGTTTGTTCGGGTAAGTGGGCCACCCCCCGTAAAACTGAAATACGCATATAGTTTTTATACTTTTTTTTTAACTGATTATGTTATATTTTATCACAGTGATTGGTTTTGCATATATTTGAGGTTCATGGAAATTTTTTTTAGATCGGACAATTTATGTCGAAAATAATCCAAAAAATGTTTTTTTTTACGAGTTCAAGCAACATTTTTCAAAGAAGTGTTTTGAGGTTAGTTTTTATTATTTTTTCTATGTTCATTACGTTTTCTTATACAGTTTAACATGAAGTACACATTGCAATAAGAATTTTTACACAAAGTATTATTAATAAGTGTTTAAGGGGAGGGGTCCCACTTACCTCGTAGTTTTTGCCTATTAGGGTAAGTGGGCCCCCTCACTATGGAGAAGTGGGCCCTCTCATAATAATGATGATTTTAAAATGATGCGGCAATTTCTAAGATGAAATGAAAGATAATGATACAGACCTAGAAGGAATTAATGGTTCAGCTACAAAAACTGCAAAAGCTGGTAAGTATTATTTGAGAAACTTGCATGAAAGAAAACCATAAAGTATTATTAAGTTCTAATTTTAGAATATGCTATAAATGAAAAAATTACTGCTGAATTGGATAGAAAGAATAGAAATAGCTACTTTTTATTGGTTTAATGTAAACGATGTTCGAATTGTAACTGAGGATGAAATGATAATGTTTCTCCCTCAGCAAACTTCAAATAGACGCTATTAAGTGTTTCCATTTTTTCAACCTATATATTTTTTCTTATTTTACCAAAATTGATCTTAATCGACTCTATTATGTTTATTCAACACTAATTAATATGTAAAAGCAAAAAATATGCCTAACGGCTTTTAATGAATTTCACAGACACAATTGTTTTGCATTCTGCTTTATAATTTTCTGTCATACACATTTAAATTTAAGTAGATATCTCGTTAATGGATACATTTACAAAAAATATTTCCTACTAAAATTTTACATACTTTACTAGTTAGGACCCGCAAGCTCCTTTTTTAGATATGCTCACTTTAAATATAAATACATGGGGGTTGGCCCACTTATCCCTTCCTAGGGGTAAGTGGGCCAACCCCCATTTAAGTGTATTACAGGTAATATTAATACCCCCTAAGTGCATTACAGGTAATATTAATACCCCCTAAGTGTATTACAGGCAATATTAATACCCCCTTAGTGTATTACAGGTAATATTAACCCATTAATGCCTAGCGTCCCTTTTTAGGGACGGTCCAAAAAGTGAGTCTGAATTTTCCAAAAATGAACATTTCAACCAAATAATTGTGTTCAATTATTACTTTGGTATTGCTTCAATTATGTATTAACAGATTTCAGCACATAACCGCTGTAAAGTGTGATCTGTAGCCATTTGATTATGATCTTTATCAAAAATTACATCGTTCACAATCTCAGGAACAAAAAGCTAAGTTTTTAAAGTTATTAACGAGTAAATCTATCTGTGTTTGATATATGTGCTACTTTGATCGATGTTTTATTTTACCTTTTTTTGCAATTTTGTAAATTTTAAATTTTTTTAGGATTTTATAGCAATTTAAGAACGTCCCTAAAAAGGGACGCTAGGCACCAAAGGCTGCATTGTTTAACCATTGCTGGTTTTTTGCTTAGAACCTATAATTTACATCAAAAGAAGTTAGTAAATGTTTTTAGACTGAAAAACAGATAATAATTGTCATTTTGAAAACTTTTTTTATTTCAAAAATCTAATTAAATTAAATTAATTAATTTATAAACTTTGTTATACAAAGTTCTTAAACATTTTCTCTTTTTTTTTAATTACAAAAAATACTCAAGGTAAATTTTGAAAGAAAGCTATTTCAAAAATGTAGTTCTTTAAAACACTAATTATTCGTTGTATTTAATTACTTTTCCATTATGTATTTAAGTGTCTATTATTGTTTAGTCTGACTGTTGAAGAAGCCCTAAGCTGTTTCAAAAGCTTAGCATTTCACCTTGATGAAGAATTCAAGGATTGCATATGTGTCTGTTGTTTGGAAAGGGGGGGGGGTTGCAGATTTAATTTCAGAATTCCCTGAGAATGCCAATTTTGATCTCTACTGTGACAATTTATTCACTTCTCTTGTGTTCCTAGGTGATTATTTGTCTCAGAAAGGTTTTGTGCAAGAATCGGACAAAAAAATGCTCATGAACTAAAGTTACGTTGTTCAAAAAAGAAAAGAGAGGAAGTTTTGAATAAATGTCGATGACAGGTAAAATAATATTACGTTGGCTCGGTGGAATAATAGCAATGTCATAACTATTGTATTGAATCTTCATGGAGTTCATCCGATTGTAAAGGCTAAGCGATTGTCCAACAGCGAAAAGAAAGTAATTGAAATTTATGAACCAAATATATATGGTTGCTCAGTACAATCGTTGCATAGGGAAAAATATCCCATGCATCTAATATCGGGAACTACCGGTTTTTGATTCACTCTAAAAAATGGTGGTAGCCGCTCTTCATTTGTATTTTAGAAGCTGCTGTACGCATTGAGCTCAAGAGTACCGAATTGAGTTAGGTATTCTCTGGGAAGTCGTTATATTGCTTTAAATAAGACTCAGGTAAGATGTGCCCATTGAAGTAAAAGAGCTTATCGGAATGCAGCAAATGCAATACGTAGGTTTGCAGAACAAATGCTTTGCTGACTTTCATACTCAACAACACCAATATTTCCTTGTTCTCTGAATCTACTTCCCAGTTTATGTTAATTGCTGCTTTTATTTCTTCTTATAAATTTTCATTTTCAATATTACATCGTGGGCAGAAAAAAAATTTTGATAAAAAGTATGTACTCTCTAGTGCCTAGCGTCCCTTTTTAGGGACGATTTTTCTTTCTCAAATAAAAAATTTAATTTTTACATGATAATTTTTTAACTGTTTTTCCTGTCCATTAAACACTATTTGTAACCAGTATACAAATTATCATTGAAAAAAAATGTAAGGCATTAATGGGTTAATACAAATTTTAGAATGCAAACAAGATTTTATTGAAGATTAACACACATGTTTACTTGTAAACAAAATTTCCCGTTTAAGTTTATAATTTAAGTAATGTTAGCGGGGATTAACAGATGGAAAATTTGAGTTCTTTCAATCCAAAATTTGTCCTCATTTGTGGGAAACACAAAGGTTGCTTCAGAGCTTTTTCTCATTAAGAGAATTTCATTTTAATTCTCACTCATGTTTAAAACATGCCTAACATATTTCTTTCTAGACTTACAAGAGGTAAATACCACCACAATAAAATTACCCACTGTCTTAGTTTTTGTATCTTGGAACAGTCCAGGAGAATATACTTCAAAATCATCAACAGCTTCATCTCCCACAATTTATCTAAAAAAACTTCGTTTCTTGGAATATCATCCCTGTATTTTTCAATGCACAAATTTTAAATTTCTTCATCTTTACAACACATCATTATCATCGAAAAACCTCTATGGGATTCCTATTTTCAAACAACACGTCTAACTTTTTATTTTCAACCATGTCACTTTCACTCACAAACACGCAACTTATTTTCAATTCTTGCTTTTTAATTTCTGAAATAATTCCTTTGCATTAATTACCAAAGCTCGCCCATGTAAAACGCTGCTCCACACGTTGAGCTACGCAATGCCACTTATTCCATCACATGGGCACTTTCCATGATCCAATTTCATAAAACTCCATGACCTGTACATGCTGGAGGCAATTATGATCATATCTGTTCTTAAAGTAAGCAGCAGCTCCATCGGTTAATAGGAAAACTGATTGCACAGTGATTTCGCACATTGCTGTAAAAACATTAAAAATTCTTTCATTGAAGATATTGATTTCATATGCTGAGTGCTTACTTGCGTAGAAAATTACAGCATAATACTCCAAGTTTGCCATTAAAAGAACTGTTTTTAAAATGAGAATTACTGCAGTATATATGGTCACACTAATTTTTGCTTGTTTAGAAGTTCAATAAATTTATTTATTTCTAAAATAAATTGTTTGTTTAAGATTTAAGTATTTCTTAAACAGTCATGTTATGTTAGTCACAACTCCTATGGCCAGAAAAAAGGAAATTCTTTATGAATAATCCTATCAATCTAACTGTACCCATAACATAGAAGAGATCAGGAAAAAAAAATTAAAAGATTTTTTTTTTCCAGAATGGAATAACTGAATTAATTTATGTTTTTGTGACTAACATAACAAGTAAATCAGAATGAATAATTAATGACTTTGCAGTATTAATTTTATACTAAAACAAAAAAGTATATATATTACTGTAAAGCAAAAGAATTATGCTTCAATAATTTAAAAAAAAAAATCATTATTATTTGTACTTTTTTGAACTGTATATGAATATGAAAAGTTAAAAAAATACACGATGTTTTGGGTAATTGCGTATGTTATCTTTGCAGCCATTTTTTTAGGAGTTTGGAGTTATATTTTGTGAGAACTAAAGTTAAATTCTAAAAATTTGAAAAATTATCTTTAAAATGATGTATAACGTAATACATACATTGGAAGATGAAAAACTCATGTCTAGGTTGACCATTTATATGGAATTAGCCTTAAGTAAACTTAAAGAATCATACACCGTTCGAGCTCTTCGTCTTCTTTTTTCTAGCACTGAGAATGGACATCAGCTCTTGAATGTATTTTTTTGTGAATAACATCGATAAAAATAGCTCTTCGTGATTATCAAAATATGCGTTGTTTGAGAAAACTTTGAAAATAAACCTTGGCTTTTTCTGGAAACTTCCTTACAGGAGAAATAGTTCTCTAGCAATGTTGAGTAGTTGTACTAGCAGTCCAATTTCATTTTTATTTCAAACCACATTAACCAGCCTAAACCTGCTTTACATAGTTGGCGAGCAGCATTGGATTTTAAAATGGACTTGGAATGCATATGTACAGTACAAGCGTAACAAATGGTTCGCAGTAGACAGTAGGGTTGGCCGAAAAAGCGTTTTTTTTTTTTTTGAATTTTGTTTTTGCATAGTGTAGAAAGTTGCTAAATAAGCCTGTTAAACCCTAAAATCAATAGACACAAATAAGTTTTGAAATTATCTAACTGAAATACAGCGAAAATTATACGACATGAGTTAGTTACAAATACTCGAACTTTACAAATTTTAAGTGATATTTGCTTACTGATTTAAAAAACTGTTTATACTCAAATAAACTTTTTCTGTGCAAGACGTTCATTTTTTCAATGACGGTTCCCGTTTTATCCAATGATTTCTACAAGGCACACAACTGATGCAAGTGTTTCTAAGAAAACTTTACTACCATTTAAGAAATAATGTCCAAAAATCTGGAGTCCATAAGTATAAAAAAATACGTCCTTTGAAGCCTGTGAGATGGGAAGGCGCAGTAATTCGTTTACTTGAGACATACGTTAAAAAAAGACCTTTTACAATGGAATATAAACTCGTGTTTGTGAAAATTGCAACACCATGAAGGACTTACGCGAATGAGCTGGAATTTTCAGTAAATGCAAAGTAGGGTATGATTTGCAAATGATTAGAATTTTAGACTCGTAGCTCATGCCTACGCTGAGCAGCGCCCTCTGAACGCCGGATTTATCCGAATAAATAGACGGCTGCAGCAAGGCGTGTATGGTTAAAGGTGCTTATCTGCTTGTGATAAACGTTAGCTCAGACGTTGCTTATGCCTCTTCGACGAAAAAGAGCGAGGTTTCAACAACTTACGGAGTTTAAACGGGGGAGGATCATCGGCCTTCGTGAAGCTGGATTGTCGTATCGTGAAGTAGCCGCTCGTGTGCAGCGTTACAGCAGCACAGTGATGCGTGTTTGAAAGCAGTGAACGGACGAGTGTCGGACAACTCGGAAATCCGAGAGTGGACCCCGAAATGTGACGTCAACGCGTGATGATAGACACCTGATCCGAGCAAGCACTCCTTTATACAGGATCCCCTTCACGCTAAGCCATCGCCGCCTGCGGCTACAATGGGCCAATCAGCATAAGAACTGGCGTGCTGATTGGCAGTTTTTTTTTAAATACACTCTCGAGAGATTTGTTCAAAACTAATCATCACCAGTTCACATGGGGATGCACATTAGGGTGTATCACGAAAAACTTTTTTTGGAAATTCAAAATTTCAAGTTGATAAAACGTTGTCACTATATTCACACAGTAACCATAAAAAAGTATTTGAAATTGAAAAATATTTAGATATGCCGGGATTACCTTGAAGTTTTAAGTTATTTAGTCAAAACGATGATTTTTTGAAAAAAGGCATTAATTACGCGATGATGATGATGATAATGTCGTGTCTACGGATTGTGCTAAATATTGTCGATGGTCCGAAGGACCGTAGCCGCTAACTTCGGTGCCTCAGGACTGTAGAGGGTCTCTTGCAGGAGATCTCTATCTGGTAGCAAACCGAGTTTCAAGATCGCTGCAGTAATGCTTGGGCATTCGAAGATGTGTCTTGGTGTGAGTTGGGTCTCTGGGCAGTTCCTGCAGCAAGGATAAGTCCTTGTCCCGTCAGGAAGCATTTTCATTCCTTTATAATGTTCTGTTCTGAGACGGACGATTGTGGTCGTAATATTTCTAGGAACGTCGAAGTCGGTTATCAATGGTTTCTTTAAGGCCTGGTTTAAAATTCTGCATCTTGCCACTGCATTCGCATCTGCAAGTGTGATGGTGGAGAGAGGTTGGTCAAGACTACGTGCCTCTTTGGCCAGGCGTCCGCGCACTCATTTCCCTCGATACCCACATGTGCGGGTATCCACTGCAACACGCAAGATTTCCCTTTGCGGTGCATCTGATCGAGCAAGTTGTTTATAGTGGTGGTGATGTTAGTTTCTCCATTTCGGATGGCCTCAAGGGCTGATTTAGAGTCCGAGAAGACAACCAGTCCTTCAGAAGATCCATAGCTTGAGAATTAATTAGGAAATGAGTTATAGCTGCCTTGATCGCCACGAGTTCGCTGGTGAAATTAGAGGAAATAAAGCCCGTATTAACTTTAAGGTTGAATTTTTCACAGCTTGGAAGAGTAAAAAGGATGCCTGCTCTTCCTCCATTGAGGGATTTATCTGAAGAACTATCAATATAGGCAGTAGCAAGGTTCTCTTGCGAAAGCTTCTCTATTGTTTCAAGGCCCTTTTGTTTTAGCAGAATAGGATCTTCTTTTTTCAAACATGGTCTAAGCAAGTTTAAATGAATGGTCGTGTTCGGTGGTGGTTTATCTGGAAAAAGAGGTTCCTGTAGAAAATCAAGGGATGAATGATCCAGATGGATCTGTCTTCTAATGTCTCTATCTAACTGAAGGGTTGATGATCTTTTGAGCCTTGTTGAGGTTTTCCAATTGTAAAAAACTCTGCTCGATATACACTGAAGTGACAAAAGTCATGGGATAGCAATATGCAAATTTTCAGATGGCAGTAGCATCGCATAGAACAGGTATAAATGCGCAGTGCTTTTACAGAGCTTTCATTTCTGTTCAAGTTATTCATGTGAAGAGGTTTTAACGTGATGATGACCGCACGACGTGAATTAACAGACTTTGAACGCGGAATGTTAGTTGGAGCTAGACGCATGGGTCATGCCATTTCGGAAATCGTTAGAGAATTCAACATTCCCAGATCCACTGTGTCAAGAGTGTGCCGAGAGTATGAAATTTCAGGCATAACATCCCACCATGGACAGCGCAGTGGTCGACCGCCTGCACTTAAAGATCGAGACCGGCGACGTCTGCAAAGAGTCGTAAATTCTAACAGACAAGCAACACTGCGTCAAATCACCGTAGAAATCAATGTGGGACGTACAATGGACGTGTCTGCTAGAACTGTGCGGAGAAATTTGGATTTCTTGGGCTATTCCAGCAGAAGACCGACTCGAGTGCCTTTACTGACAGAACGACATCGCTTGCAGCGACTCTCGTGGGCACGTGAGCATATCGGTTGGTCCCTAGATGAATGGAAAACCGTGGCCTGGTCCGATGAGTCACGATTTCAGCTGGTAAGACCGATGGTAGGGTTCGAGTGTGGCGCAGACCCCACGAAGCCATGGACCCAAACTGTCAGCAAGGCACTGTTCAAGCTGGTGGTGGCTCCGTAATGGTGTGGGCTGTTTTTTCATGGCATGGACTTGGTCCTCTAGTGCGACTGGACCGAACATTGACTGGAAATGCTTATGTGCAGCTACTTGGAGATCACTTGCAGCCATTCATGGACTTCATGTACCCAAACAACGATGGGATTTTTATGGATGACAATGCGCCATGTCACCGGGCCACAACTGTTCGCAATTGGTTTGAAGAAAATTCTGGACAATTCCAACGAATGATTTGGCCACCTAGATCGCCCGACATGAATCCCATTGAGCATTTATGGGACACCATCGAGAGGTCTGTTCGTGCCCAAAATCCTGCCCCATCAACGCTTTCACAATTATGGACGTCTATCGAGACAGCATGGCTCAATATTCCTGCAGAAGACTTCCAACGACTTGTTGAGTCCATGCCACGTCGAGTTGTTGCACTTCGCCGGGCAAAAGGAGGGCCGACACGATATTAAGAGGTATCCCATGACTTTTGTCACTTCAGTATATGGTCTTTGTTGTTGCTGCGGAGTCTATTTGTGAACTTGACAGTGGCGAGATTTCGTCTGCTTTCCAATGGTGGACTACGGGTGGTTACACAATGGTGGTTAATTACGTGTAAAGCAAAAATAATTATTTAAGTGCAAAAATGGACTATTTAAGGTGCAATCTATGAATAAAAAATGTATTAGAGCTAGAATCTAACTTTTAGGTCTTCAGGAATCTTTATGAAAAATCTCACATTTTTGCCAGTTCATCGTATTTTTAGAATATTTGCCCATCCTACAGAATAATTTCTAATATTGCATAAAAAGCACAAAAATTGCAGTACAGAGCTATGAAATAGCGAAATTACTACTGCATAATTATTGCAGTACAGAATTACATTCTGATTTCAAGGTTGTATATTCCCCCCTTGACTTTGGAGAAAGATGCCATTTAAGTAAATTTCTGCAGTTCCGGTTTGTGATGGTATGTGTATGTTGGGTTTTGAAGTTGATTTGTTGATACATAGTCATAAGCTGAAACACTCATTCTAAATCTAAAATAAACGCTACGGACGTTCTAGCAGTCGGTCAACTTCTAGATAAAAGTGCTAGCAATGTTTTACCTACTAAAATTGTTGTGATACGGTATTTCGAATTTGTAAGAAAACAGTTGCAATGTGACGAATGTCATCAATCAGAAAAAAGGTAACTGCAATGCGAGTGGCCCTTGAACTAGAAAAAATATGGAAGAGGGCTCCTATTCCTGTTTCATCAACAAACAATATTGTTTTATTCTTTTAAAACTGCATGGGAAATGCAAATAGTTTAAAAAATCATCAGGGTGTAGCACAAAAAATTCCAAGAGCTGTAAAACGTAACTTGAAAACTTCGGATCTGGCGTTGTGAATAGCCTTTTCAATACTTGTTTATCCAACTGTAATTTATATAAATAATTTAGGGAAATGTTTGTGTCCAGCTCTAAGGAAAGCTCACCAGCTAGAATTTGCATGACTAAGTTTTGAATGACCAGCGACACATAATGCTTATGATTATTGGAGGCATTGATGCAGTATAAAACTCGAAACACGTAGCAAAAGGAGGAAAAAGAAGTTACAATCCGAGATAAACAGAAATCAGCGACCAACAAAAACATCTGCTTTGAAACGTGAATGCACTGTTAATGATAGTGATTCTATTCAATAGAATTCAAGTGATGGCTCAAGTCTTTTACGTATTAAAAATGTTTCATCAGAGGATAAAAAAGAAATTCACTCTTACCTCAGAAAAAATCACTCTATTTTGCTGGTCCAAAAGAAGAAACTGTAGCCAAAAAAAAAAAAAAATGTGCGTGGTAAATCTGCTCGGAAAAGCATAAAAGAACACATATCTTTGGTGGAAGAACTGAATGCAAAATTACTTGGTTATGTAACTCCAGAGAGTGGTTCAGAGAAAGACATGCATCATCAATACTAGGTGAGAGTTGGGAGTAGGAGGTGAGAGTTGAACTAATATTTTGTCGGCAATTCACGGGTCATTCCAACGAAAATGGTACAAATCATGTCCTAGACTTTAGAATTTTTTAAAATCAATTTTAATAACTACCACCCATTAAGTGTATTTTTTATTGGTTCTCCATTTAATTTTGTGCCATCAAGTATCAATTAATTAGGTATAATCCATTTAGAAATGACACAAAAAAAAAAATATCTTTGTCAGAAGAAGGAGAAAATGACGTGTCCCAGCTTCAAATTGCTAGTTAAATGTGATTTAAAATTAAACTGAAATGTAACAACAAAATAAATTACACTGCACTGCACAAAAAAATGCTTCTGACATCATTTCTGCAGATTATTACGCAAATGAAAAAAAATTCCCCAAAAAACACTATCATTTATCCAAGTCCCTAGATTTTCTATGTTACGAATTGTCCACTCTGTTATATGCCTTTTGGAAATAAAATAAACAATTGCATTCAATCTTATATATATTTTTTAAAGTATAGGTGGTATAACTGCCGTGATTAGCTTGCGACATTGAATTATGTAGTCAACAGCCAGGGTGAGCCCAATTCTTTTCTTATGATACTTAATTTGAACTGCTGGATGTTCACTCTGTTAGAGCCGATTTCATGATTAAAAAAATAGGTTTTTTCTTGAAATTGCAGACAGACTTACAGTTTTAGGCTGTTTATTCCACTCTATGCTTGTTCTGTGATTTAACTTTTCTTTGTGATTATACAAATATTTTTAAAGGCTTATTTGTCCACTCTTATATGTCCACTCTGTTAAACAAAGTGATCAATATATTTAAAATCCTTTCATAAATGAGTCATGTACTAGTTATTTACACTTCATTACACACAAATAAATAGAAACTCAATTTAAAAAATATGATTAGTTGGTGGAAATTATTTAAATTGATAATCTTAAGTAAAAGAGTTTCAGACATGATTTGTACCATTTTCGTCGGAATTACCCTCACACTCTCATGGAAAAACCTTCGATTTATCAACTACAGCTTTCTGATTTTATGGTGTCACAACATTTAAAGCCTGAAAAAGAGCACTTGCTAAATGAGCTGCTGCTCTGTTGGAAATGCCTCTGCGATCACATGTTCTAGAAAACGATAGCAGATCGAATGGTAGGAATTGTTTTACTACTGAAATACTAACAATTTCTTTTTTTTTCTTTGATATTTTTACTAGATAAAATACTTGAGCCATTCACTTGAATCCTGTTGGATGGAATCACTGTAATAACACTATCTACAATCACTGAAAACTTGAAAATGGCAGACTATTAGAACGTCCGTAGCGTTTATTGTAGATTTGAAGTGAGTTTTTCTGCTCATGACAATGTATCAACAAATCAACAGCTAACGTAGCAATACCATCACAAACCAGAACTGCAGAAAAACAGACTGATCAAGAAATCGAAACTGAATAGTGGTAAGACAGGAAGCAGACACGAACGCACGACGCTCTTAACGTGGGTATACGCCCAAAATGTCGCGGCCGAAATGTCGCGGGCCAAAATGTCGCGGCCAAAATGTCGCCGAGCCAAAATGTCGCGGGCTAAAATGTCACGGGCAAAAATGTCGCCGGTCCAAAATGTCGCCGAGCCAAAATGTCGCGGGCTAAAATGTCGCGGGCCAAAATGTCGCCGGTCCAAAATGTCGCCGAGCCAAAATGTCGCGGGCTAAAATGTCGCGGGCCAAAATGTCGCCGGTCCAAAATGTCGCCTGCCCAAAATGTCGCTGGCCAAAATGTCGCGTGGTCAAAATGTCGCCGGTCAAAAATGTCGCCGGGCCAGAATGTCGCCGGTCAAAAATGTCGCCGGTCAAAAATGTCGCCGGGCGAAAATGTCGCCGGTCAAAAATGTCGCCGGTCCAAAATGTCGCAGGTCAAAAATGCCGCCGGTCCAAAATGTCGCCAGTTCAAATGTCGTCAGACAAAAAGGTAGAAGGTCCGATATTGATACAGTTAGTATCAAAAATTAAAATATATGAAAAGGCTTTTTTACACCGAATTAGCAAAAAATTGCTAATTGCTGTTGATGAACGATAGTATGGACTAAAATTTTTAAAAATACTAAAAAAAAATTTACCCTTTCGGCTTGTAACTGTTTCGAGCGCTTTCCAAGAAACAAATAGTTTTCAAACAAGCGTACGTTATTTATTTACAATAGCTTATTTCACCGTAACTCGCTATCTACCAACTTAAAAACGAATAGATTAGCAGCCCAAGCCAAGTTTAATTGATATCGAAAGGAAAATTTGTGTGTTAAAAAAGAAGTTGAAGGACAGTGAAATGAATAAGACAGATATACAATGTTTGAAACTTGGTTTCTGTTAAAATTTCTTACATGATCGAAAGCAAGTCTATATTATTTAAATAATAGAGGTCTTTTTATTTTCTTCTTCATAAAATGTGTAAAAGAAAGTATTGGATCAGTGAAGAATTGTCAATTTGGAAGAATTTAAACTTTCTGACGTGTGATGAATTCAATTTTATCGTTTATTTTTTTAAGGGAAAATGTGTAAGTGTGTATCTACGTGACCCATTTTTTGGGGGCGACTCTACCACAAAACTTAGTGCGTGAATTAGAATGAAATTTGGTACATACATGTACCAATATGTGATTCAGTGTTGATTGGTTTTGCCGCTAGTTCTTCCAAGGGAGTTTTTACATACGAGAATGTTATCGAACGTTTTCAGCATAGCGTGATTAATGTCTGAAGAAGGTTCAGACGAAATAAAATAAAAATTGGCCCATAGGAAGCCTTCAGAAGATACGCCACATCATCGAGGAAGCAGAGCAATTGAACTTTTTATTTTTCATTATTTGTGAGTGATGTATATCAAGAAGTAATGCAAGTATTCAGACAAAATTTTGTTTGTAGAATGGTCTTAAAGGGAGAGATGCTTATTCATTTTTGGCGTTAATCAGCTCAGACATGGTTCTGTACCTTCGTTACAATCAGTATTTAAATGTGGAGTTGAATATAATACCATTTTTTCTCTTGACATTTCACCTCCCCTTCCACCACTCAGTTGTTACAAAGAAAGCAATAATTACATGAACTAATTTGATTTCAAACGTCCCCAAACAACTCTTAAAGAAAATATTCTATAAGAAAATTGCCGGCTACGCGGTGATTAAACGGTATTCCGTTTTTGAAAAAAAAAAATGCCTTTACAGCAAATTTATTTGTTTAATTTCTTTGTGTGAAAAAAAAAAAAAGAAATAATCCTAAATATAGTTTAAAAAAACTAAAAACTACGCTTTTAGAGTAAATCAAATTCAAAAGAAGATTTTGAAAACTGTTGAATATCCGCTAAGTTTACATGCACTTATAATATGCATTTTGTGGACGATCGATGCCCAACTCAGAACTAATGTCAAATGCACTTATTATACATCAACATGCAATATAGTTTAGCCTTTAGTAATAATAATGGTATTAAACATATTACTTTTATACGTTTGTAAAGAACGTGAATTTTATTTTTGACTCAGAGTTACATACATACAAACGAGCAAACAAAAAAACCTACATGTGAAACTAGTAAAAGCGTATTAAAAAAGGAAGAAATTTAGCGTCCCTGGGCCCTAAGTACAGCCCTGAAAAAACTATGGCATTATTTTGGTACTGAAATAACTTAAGCTTTAGAAGAAATCAATTTAGTAACATTTTTGTCAATAACTTAAGCTAACTTCTAAACTGCTACGTTTAAAAAAAGTTACTAAGCAGGTGTATTTATCATATCGTGACAAGCTTATTAGTAAAATTGAGCTACATAATTAAGCTGCATTGAATTTGTGAATTACTGGAAAAATTCAATCTGTACTATACACTTACGTCATTTTGGAACGGATATATTTTGGACCGGCGTTATTTTGGACCGGCGACATTTTTGACCGGCGACATTCTGGACCGGCGACATTCTGAACCGGCGACATTCTGAACCGGCGACATTTTGGACAGGCGACATTTTAGACCGGCGACATTTTTGACCGGCGACATTTTTGACTGGTGACATTTTTGACCGGCGACATTCTGGCCCGGCGACATTTTGACCACGCGACATTTTGGCCCGCGACATTTTGGACCGGCGACATTTTGGCCCGCGACATTTTAGCCCGCGACATTTTGGCTCGGCGGCATTTTGGACCGGCGACATTTTTGCCCACGACATTTTAGCCCGCGACATTTTGGCTCCGCGACATTTTGGCCGCGACATTTTGGCCCGCGACATTTCGGCCGCGACATTTTGGGCGTATACCCACGTTAAGAGCGTCGTGCGTTCGTGTCTGCTTCCTGTCTTACCACTATTCAGTTTCGATTTCTTGATCAGTCTGTTTTTCTGCAGTTCTGGTTTGTGATGGTATTGCTACGTTAGCTGTTGATTTGTTGATACATTGTCATGAGCAGAAAAACTCACTTCAAATCTACAATAAACGCTACGGACGTTCTAATAGTCTGCCATTTTCAAGTTTTCAGTGATTGTAGATAGTGTTATTACAGTGATTCCATCCAACAGGATTCAAGTGAATGGCTCAAGTATTTTATCTAGTAAAAATATCAAAGAAAAAAAAAAGAAATTGTTAGTATTTCAGTAGTAAAACAATTCCTATCATTCGATCTGCTATCGTTTTCTAGAACATGTGATCGCAGAGGCATTTCCAACAGAGCAGCAGCTCATTTAGCAAGTGCTCTTTTTCAGGCTTTAAATGTTGTGACACCATAAAATCAGAAAGCTGTAGTTGATAAATCGAAGGTTTTTCCATGAGAGTGTGAGGGTCATTCCGACGAAAATGGTACAAATCATGTCTGAAACTCTTTTACTTAAGATTATCAATTTAAATAATTTCCACCAACTAATCATATTTTTTTAATTGAGTTTCTATTTATTTGTGTATAATGAAGTGTAAATAACTAGTACATGACTCATTTATGAAAGGATTTTAAATATTTTGATCACTTTGTTTAACAGAGTGGACATATAAGAGTGGACAAATAAGCCTTTAAAAATATTTGTATAATCACAAAGAAAAGTTAAAATCACAGAACAAGCATAGAGTGGAATAAACAGCCTAAAACTGTAAGTCTGTCTGCAATTTCAAGAAAAAACCTATTTTTTTAATCATGAAATCGGCTCTAACAGAGTGGACATCCAGCAGTTCAAATTAAGTATCATAAGAAAAGAATTGGGCTCACCCTGGCTGTTGACTACATAATTCAATGTCGCAAGCTAATCACGGCAGTTATACCACCTATACTTTAAAAAATATATATAAGATTGAATGCAATTGTTTATTTTATTTCCAAAAGGCATATAACAGAGTGGACAATTCGTAACATAGAAAATCTAGGGACTTGGATAAATGATAGTGTTTTTTGGGGAATTTTTTTTCATTTGCGTAATAATCTGCAGAAATGATGTCAGAAGCATTTTTTTGTGCAGTGCAGTGTAATTTATTTTGTTGTTACATTTCAGTTTAATTTTAAATCACATTTAACTAGCAATTTGAAGCTGGGACACGTCATTTTCTCCTTCTTCTGACAAAGATATTTTTTTTGTGTCATTTCTAAATGGATTATACCTAATTAATTGATACTTGATGGCACAAAATTAAATGGAGAACCAATAAAAAATACACTTAATGGGTGGTAGTTATTAAAATTGATTTTAAAAAATTCTAAAGTCTAGGACATGATTTGTACCATTTTCGTTGGAATGACCCGTGAATTGCCGACAAAGTATTAGTTCAACTCTCACCTCCTACTCCCAACTCTCACCTAGTATTGATGATGCATGTCTTTCTCTGAACCACTCTCTGGAGTTACATAACCAAGTAATTTTGCATTCAGTTCTTCCACCAAAGATATGTGTTCTTTTATGCTTTTCCGAGCAGATTTACCACGCACATTTTTTTTTTTTTTTTGGCTACAGTTTCTTCTTTTGGACCAGCAAAATGGCTCGGCGACATTTTGACCGCGACATTTTGGCCCGCGACATTTCGGCCGCGACATTTTGACCCCAAACCCTTAACGTGGCATCTTTTCCCTAAGTCACGACCTTTAAATCAGACTATTGTACTGCTATAATTATTAGGGTGGAGCGAAAAAAATGAATTTTTGATTTTCGTAAGCGGGTACCTTTCATTTACTGTGAATGAGGATAAGTAACAATTTTGTAAAATATTTCACTTTTGCGACGTACTCTTTAGTCTGCGCATTTGGCCTAAAGTTTTGAAACTTTTGATTTTTTTTTAGATTTTTCAAATTTTTTTAAAAAATATTGCAAATGATAAAACTAGTGACAGGTGGTTATTAAATAGAAGAAAAAAGTTTGAAATATACAAGAAATTTTTTAAAACCATTTTAGATTATGATTTCAGTCTGCGCATTAGGCCCAAAGTTCATCAAATTTTCAGAAATTTCCGATATTTTCAATATTGAGCAGAAACTTTATAATTCAATATTTCCTCTCAATATTTACTTAAAGTGCCTTCGAAACATTTACTTTTTCAATTCAGTTTTTTTTAAACTACTCAACTCCTTGCTTGCTCATTGAAATTACCCAGGACTCACCACGAGGAAGTAACCTCACTTTGGGTGCCTCCCGAGCTCCCCTTACTTCCAACCAATGAGAGCATACATTTACATTTCTTAGACAAGTCAGGAACAATAAATTGTTTCTTTGAGTAGGATATTGCTTGCATTGGTTTTGATGGATGCACTACAAAGACAGGAAAATACAAAGGTGTAATATGGAAACTGGAAGAAAAACTTGCTGGACCTCTGTAGTGGGACATTTGCCAATTACATTTGAATGAGCTTAATTTGCTGCATTTTTTGCAAAAGCTAGATGGACCTACCAGTGGACCAAAGTGATTTTTGGGCCTGTTGGACGAAGCTAAACAACATGTTATACTTTCAAATCAGTTCAATATGAACCTATATAATTTGTCATTGATCAGATTGATTTTTACAATAAAAATAAAGTACTGAGCAACAGTAATTTCATGAAATGAGCAAGGTAATTTTGACTGGAAAAATATCCAAAAAAATATGAAACAGAAGCCCAAGAAAGCTTTCCCAAGCCAGATGTTGACTACAATTAACATAATCTTTAGACTATAATTTTTAAAAGAGTTCATAACTTTCGCGGTAAAAGTGTCTTTGCTCTTTTAGGATGAAGTGCAGACGGTACTAATTTAGCTATGAATTTGTGTGAGATTATAGAGATTATCTCTCCGGGAAAAAGCAGAAATTTTTTTTCACATAGATTCAAAACAATGTATACTTTGCACCCAAGACACATGCTGTTATCGATATCTATATATATATATATATACATAAATGGATGTATGTATGTTTGTTCCTTATATAAATTCATAGTTCTCATCGGATTTTCAACAAACTTGGCACAGAGGTTCCTTGATGCATTAGAATTCACATAGGCGGGGGTTTTGAAATTTAAAAAAACATCCAAAAGTTCACAATTCAATTCTTTTGTCTCAAAATGGCCATTTTCTTTCAGTTATGAATAGATAGAGTAATAAAGATAAGACTTTCAGCATACAAATTGATAAAATGTAACACATTTAACTAGGAGTATTTTCCAACAAAGATTACGATTAACAATGAATTATCAATTTAAGGCTCAGCACTATTTCATTTTAGCATGAAATAAGTTTTTATATTCCCATGTGGATAGAATTCATTCAAATATTTTTAGAGCTATGTCGTATTAATAAGCACCCGGGCAACGCCAGGAAATAATCTAGTTAGTTCATAAGAGAAAGCATATAAAGAAACTTGTTTTAAAAGACTAGAAAACAAACAAGCAAACAAGTGAGAACGCTTCAGATCCCAAAAATAGTTATCTATTTTTATACATTATACATACATAAATTAAAAGTCAGTATACATCGGTATGATTTCTTGTCATGATGTGGAAATTACAAAGCCACCTTTTACAGGTAATTTAACACAATATTTACAAAGATTATGGAAGCTGAGAATTTAAATATGATTTCTGAATGCGCTCTTTTTAAACTGCCATTCAAGACTCAATCAGTTGAAAGAGCTATCAAATATATCACAAGCTCTTCAAAATTGGTATATAATCACAGGAAAAGAAAAAGTTTAGTAAAAACCAGGATATCTGACACAAATATTTGATCAATTTACGACACAAAGGAACAATTTAACTGTGAAAGACGTATCTAAGAAATGTAAATGCGTGCTCGCCTTGGTTGGAAGGAAGAGTTCCCGTGTAGGACTAGAAGTGCGGTCACCTCCTCGTGGTGAGTCCTGGGTAGTTCCACACAAGCTAGCAAATAGTTGCTAGGTTCAAAGTAATAACAAAATGAATAAAAACAGGTTTGAAGACACTTCAAGCGAATATTGAGAGGAAATACTGAGTTAAAAAATGTTGAAAATATCAGAAATTTTGGGAAATTTGATGAACTTTGAGCGTAATACATGAACTTAAATCATATTCTAAAATGGTTTCAAAAAATTCCTTGTATATTTCAAACCTTTTTCTTCCATTTAATAACCACCCGTTACTAGTTTTATCATTTGCAATATTTTTTTAAAAAATTTGAAAAATCTAAAAAAAAATCAAAAATTTCAAAACTTTAGGCCAAATGCGCAGACTAAAGATTACATCGCAAAAGTGAAATATTTTACAGAGTTGTTACCTATCCTCATTCACAGTAAATGAAAGGTACCCGTTTACGAAAATCAAAAATTCATTTTTTTCGCTCCACCCTAATAATTATACTGTAGTAATCTCGCTATTTCAAGTTCCGTACTGCAATGTTTGTGCCTTTTATGCACTATTCGAAGTTATTCTGCAGGATGGGCAAATATTCTAAAAATGCGATGAACTGGCAAAAATGTGAGATTTTTCATAACGATTCCTGGAGACCTAAAAGTTAAATAACAGCTCTTACAATTTTTATTGTTAGATTGCACATTAAATAGTCCATTTTTGCACTTAAATATTTTTTTTTTGCTTTACACATAATTTATACATTAAAAGAATCATCCTTTTTACCAAAAATCTTGAAATTTCAAGTTAACCCCGGCATATCTAAATATTTTTCAATTTCCAAATACATTTCTTTGGTAACTATGTGAATATAGTGACAACTTTTTATCAACTTGAACTTTTGAATTTCCAAAAAAAGTTTTTCGTGATACACCCTAATGCACATGTGCAACAAACTTCGTTCAGAGTTACATGCAAACCATTTTGCTACAAAAGATCCGGATAAAATTTTCAAGTCCATGCAAACGCAAGCAAGCAGAGAGTTTCCAGAAATGATTCAAATAGGTATATAGCGTGTGTTAAAACGTGTTAAAAAACCCCGATGAAATCCACAAATTCTGCTAAACCATTGGGTTGTTCTTTAGAGAAAAAATTAATCGAATGAATCTCCTTTTTTTTCTTTATCATTTCGCAGCTGCATCTTTAACATTCCAGTCATTTACAATAGTGGGGTTAATTGAAATATAAGCGAAGTTCTGTTGGGGGGTTTAAAAAGTTTGGGTTACTGTGTTGATCAAGATGATTGGGGTTGCTAAAATTATTTATCATCCATGGTCGTCACGTAACGGCCATGGATAATCTGACGCTTTATTTATTAATCAATACGTGAAGATAAAGAGTGACACGAGTCAACAATAAAGGGAAAAGAAAATGTAATCTTGATTGCCTGTGTGTGTGAAAAAAATTGTTGTGTATCTAGTTATGAAACATGTTCATCTTTTTGATTTATCGTCATATTGCGCTTGTAAAAATATGTAACATGTTCTTACAGATAATGACCAACTTGTTTGGAGCCAAGAACGCAAAATCAATCAAGAGGGAACGTTGACAATTTTGAATATACAAAAATTAGCGGATGAAGGAGAATACACCTGTAAGATTGAAAGCCCTGATGGACAAATTGCAACTGGAAAGCTATACGTTTCTGTCGTAGGTAAAATCAATAAAAGTTCTATGTTGAAATTTTTGTATTATATTGTTTTGTTTTAAATTGCCATTTTGTTCTGACTCCGTTTTGAAAATATACATTCGATGAATTTCATAGTTATGTATTTTATGTACGTATTTAGTTTTATTGTTGCTATTTTACGAGGAAATATAAATTATTTAAATGAAAAAAATTCTGATACTTACCTTATTACGAAAGCATAATAGATCTGTGACACATTAATCTGTGACTACTGTGACTAAAGTTAGTGATTAACAATGTGTGCTTGGTTAAATTTGAATAATTTTTAATTTTTATTTCCTTTCATTGATGTAGGGCCGATTGGAAAAGAATGGAATAAGGGGTAACAAGGGCGGATCCAGCTTGTTATTAAGGAAGGAGTCATTGTTAGAAAGGTGGGTGGGGGGGGGGTCAAAGGACAACTTTTGAGCAAAAATGAGGGTGTTCCGCAATTTGTTCGTAATATTAGACCCAAAAATGCAGTTTTATGCTACGTTTGGTCGCTTAAGGGGGGGGGAGGGTCATGACCCCCATGACATTCCATCATGACCCTCCATCTGGTAATTGAAAAAAAAGCTTTATTGCTATTAATTTTTGAAACAAAAGTGTTAGTAAATAAAAATTAAGTAACATGTAGAAGTGGCTTTTAGAGATTTCAGAGTACTTTAAAAACTAGCTTCGGAGTTATAATTTTTTTAAGGTGACTCAAAACTGTTAGTTTTTAAAAGTTTAAAGATTTTACTTTCTCTCCTCCATCATTTTTAAAACTGAGAAGAAACTAGTTTTACTTGCAAGAAGGTAACTAAAATCATTCATAAATGAATTTTCCAGCGTTTTTTTTTCTGCGATTAAGGTGTTTAACACCCCATGAATATTGTCCAATGGGCTAAATGGATCATTATTTTTACTCTTTTGATTGATGGAAATTAAACAGACTTCTTGGCTCACATTTTGTAACTATATTTAAATCTGTTCCCTATAACTCTGTTACTTTTCCCATATGTAAGCTGTGGTAGAGTTTTGACGCACATGGAAAACTCTTTATTTGATACTTGAATATTTATCATTTTTCAGAAAGGTGTATGACAATTTTTATTTTTTTTTCATTTTGACCTTTACTCTTGAAACCAGAGGAGTCATAAGGGGGGATATGTTCCCAAAATGTGAAAAAGAAGGTGCCTCAAGGTGCCATCATTGAGCCATGCTGGTTAGAAAGTAGGGATTCGATGCCCTTTGGCCCCTCACTGAGTGAATGGTGCGAGTGAAAGTGACATAAGCGTACCAACAGCAGAAAGTAGACAATAGAGCATGCATTCTAACGTATTTCCATCCACTTTGATGACGGTTTCTACGTTGCAACGAAGGCATTGTCTTTCACATTGAATACAACTGGATTAAGTCTCGCATTATCTTCGAATTCTTGCGTAAGTACTACTGTCTAATCTTTTATCGTAAAACCTTCCTTGCATTTGCGCATGTCTGAGGTCTCTTTGGATTTTCTCAAAATAGGGGAGAAATGCGAAGTAACATTCAACAGGGAGTAAGAAGCGAAAGCACCGGCAAGTGCGTGTCCTTCTCCTATCACCCCTTTTTCAAATGGAAGTGATTGTGACTGCCAGGCGTGCAATACGCAGACAGACAGTACATACATTTTAGCATAGTTTACTATTAATACTCTCTAACAGGTTTTAAATTGTTTCACATATTTACTAATCGAATTGCTTATAGATTACCAGATATTAAAAAAAATGATTCAACTAGCAATTAGAAAGTTTTAGAAATCATTATTTTTCTAAACTTCAGTGCCCCATTTTCTAAATATAATGTGTGTTATTGTCTCATATTGTCAGGGGCCTAGCCAGAGTTCCTACTAAAATATTTATTTTTAACGATGTGAAGCATTTGAGTGGCCGAAATAAAGCAGATATCTCGCAACGATTGTGCGTACACAGAACTTTGAAAAAGAAATATCTCTCACTATTTATTTATTATAAACACTTGCATATCATGACTCATTTCGTGGTGACGCTCATTTTTTTCGTTGGCTTTATTTAATGAAACGAATATGGTATCTACTCTTAATATTTTTACTAACTTTGCATTATTAGTTTTTCTTTAGCTGCACACATTACAATGAATAGATCATTAAAAATTTACTTTGATTCAAATGTGTATAAGTATTTGTGGATAAGCCCGGTATCGTGCGGGTTAAAATGCAACATGTGAAATCCATGAAAGTATTTTTTCGTGACAACGTGGTCATTTGAATCGGCATGAAGGACAACGTGAAATCAAACTTAAATGAGCTATTTATTTGTGATGATTTTCTAAAAAATTGAATTCCTGCTTTTAAATAAATAAAAACAAAACTATTATTGTGATGTTCGAGTCTAGTATGACGTCAGGGGAATGACCTACTTACGTGGGAGTAGGGATCAAGGGGCCAGAAGTTAAGAGAGGCAGAGATGGGTAGGCTCTCGGGGAGAGCAGTTGGATGTAAAAGTTTGTCTGTGTTTTGTTAATAAATGTGTGTGTTTTGGTAAAGAGATTGCGTAGTTATTGAAAAGTTGTTCATTGACTTGGAGGGAAGTACTGTCGGGGGTCATTCTGATGTTACAATTATATATTCTATGGTGAATACTCACGAAAGTAACATTTCCTAACTATTTGAATTAAGAGGAGCCTCGGACAACCACGCGAAGCAAAGAAAATATCAAAAGCAAAATTAGTTATTGAAGGAAAGTTGGAGATGGAGCACTAAATAATGATCTAAATAGAACAAAGCCTTTAAAAAATTAAAGTTTTTGTGTGGAAGTTTCAACTGAAATTGGAATAAAAAAAGAACTACTTGTCAGTTACACTCTTTAAAAGGTGCGACAAAACTTTATTTATTCGTTAATTACTTTTTACGTGTCTACTTCATCTGATGAAAGGGGTATATTTTGCTTTTCGAAATCAGCTCTAAGTGCTAAAAAGTGACATAATTTTAAGTCTCAGATAATCAAGAGAATAATGATCAGATGCGAGAATGCCGATGTCGATGTACGGGAAAGTAGGCTCGTTTAGTTCTTGACAGAACTTCTTGTTTAAACCGCAGTTTGTGCGGTTTTTTTAACAGTTTATCCATACAGTTTCCATATCTTTTATTAACATACGCTTCGTGTTGACTTCTACCATCTTTAAATGTTGCAGAAGCAGACCATGTTAATGGGTGAACTAAAGCACCTCCATCAAGAACGTAGGAAATTGATACAAATGTATCGTATTGATATTCAAGGTATCTAATGACTTTACCAATAAAGATTTATCTGTTTTTTCTCATTTTCTGAGTACTACGATCAAATAGTGCAGTTGGTTGAACAGATAATTCGTAACTGAAAAATGCACTTGCTTCTTGAGCGCTGTTTTCTAAAGCAAGGCTTCACTAGATAGCGTTTTATACAGGCTGTATCATTACTCAAAACATCAATGCTAAAGATTTGCCCGCTAGAGAGCGCTGAACAAAGACCACCCAAATGTTTGTTTACATTTATTAGCATATTGTTTCTGCTGTAAAAATTGATGTTTATCCTATCTTTAAATGTTAAAAAATATTGAATAGTTAACTGAAGTGGAGTACAGAGTGAATTGATGCCGAAGGCCTTATTAGTACTGCTTTTTAGGGGAAATAAATTCCCTTTTCAGGTAAAGTTAGTCACAACTTATGATTCAGTCATACGACATTCATTTATCTGTTTACTTTCTTCGAATGAACAACATATAGCAATTTCGTTCAATTTTGACATCTCTGCATTAATAAAATATACGCTTAAATTCGCAGCCGATAAATAAAAATGTAGCAATGAAATAATATTGATCTATTTACTGTTTTGTTTCATTATTGTTGCTCACACGATCTTAATTGCTACGCAAAAGCTCAGATGTTCATTTTGATAGCGTTGACCCATCAGAGCGATAAATGGCGAATCTATTCGAAATGTACTGTAAAAGCGATGATGTTCAACGAAGACGATAGACAACGAAATATATTTTAACGAATTATCTTCACAACAACGAAATGGGGATATACCCGCTTAGTACTACAGACCACTACAACTACGAAAACAAAACAAAATTACAATACACCGACGACCATTGCGACTAAATCATAGCGAACTGTGGACTTACTTTTAAAAAGTTTCTAGGGCAATCCGTTGGTAGTATTGGCTCGCTTGGTGAATAGATTCGCCATTTATCGCTCTGCGGTGCCAGTGTCGTTTCATAATTAATTAAGAATTAGAATCAATTAAAATGAAAAATAATTCGCTAACTAATTAAAATAAGCCGCTAAAATGCAGAATAAACCAACAAATAAATTAAGCTTTTCAATGACGTTAAAATATACTGAAATAGAATTGAATGCCAAATTGTAAAATGGTCGCCAACAAATTAACTTTTAATTTTGTCTTTTATTATCTGATTTGTAGAAATGTTAGTTACCACAAAATTCGACAGATGTCGCTGGACAAGGACAACCGTTTTTATCCCAAGGATTTTGATCAAATGAAGCAGCCTGTATAAAACGCTATCTAGTGAAGCCTGGGTCTAAAGAATTACAGGCAAGCATCTTCTGTGTTAAGAGACGTGGATCTACGTAGTGGAGTCTCACCAGCAATAATAATTCCTTTTGTCAGTACTTTCATTGTTACTGCTTGGTTTAATTTCAGTAACGTTTGTTCTTTAAAACACTTGCTGGTGAATTTATCTTAGATGTTTCTTCCAAAGACATCTGCATTTTCTGCAGTAACTTTTCTTTTGCTATTCGTTATACCATTGAAAATGTACCATCAACGAAATGAAAATATAGCAAATAGATGGTGGTCTACGAAGAATCGCATTTTTTATGTCTTTCAGATCTCTTGTCATCCTTACATCTGTCAAATCGATATGCTGTTCACTACCAATGCGTGAAGCACTGGTCACGAAGTGTAGTGAACAATTCACTGCAACTTGAATATCTCAAACAAAATCCAAGTTGCACGCTTAATTGCTTTACCATTTTTCACCTATAACTTCTCTTGAAAACTCCCATGAATATAATTTTCTAATGAGAAATTTCTTTTCATTTGATACTGCATATAATATGTTTTATTTAAAAATAAAATCTTCGCTTTTCCAAGATGGCGACCAAAGAAAAAAAACTTATTTTGCACGACAGTACGGGTGTATATTTTTAGTATATTCGCCATTTATATGTCAGATATTATATTTCTTCCCTATAGGATATCTCGCTAGAGTACGGGTGTATACTCTTATACTGCTCCCTTCACTTGAAATATCAGATGTTGTATTCCTTTTTAGCATGAAATTTCCTTTCATTTGGTACCACACATTTTTTTTTTTTTTTGATAGTTTGATAGTTTTTTTCGAATTTTGCAAGATGACGGCCGAAAAAACCATATTTTGCACCACA
Source organism: Uloborus plumipes (assembly GCA_038373865.1). Taxonomy (NCBI): domain Eukaryota; kingdom Metazoa; phylum Arthropoda; class Arachnida; order Araneae; family Uloboridae; genus Uloborus; species Uloborus plumipes. The sequence continues at coordinate 65,215 of JAXGGA010005722.1, forward strand.
GTACGGATGCATACTTTTAGTATCATCACTTTACTTCAAATATCCCATGTTTTATCCTTTTTCAGCTTAAAATTTGCTTTAATTTGATACCGCACATAATTTTTTTTTAATTTTTGAAATTTTTTCATGATTTTTCAAGATGGCGGCCAAAGCACATATTTATCCCACTAGTATGGATGTATGCAGGAATTGTTTCTGTTGCAATTTGTTCGACTCTAAGGTGCTTTTCAGTTTATTTCTACTGCACTAAATCGAATTATTCTGCGAAAACGCGTGATAATAATAACTTTGCGACGCTCGTGATTCGAAACGTATTGATTTTACGAGAAAGTTATAATGACATAAATTGTAAGAAATTTTCTCTAGTTTATTTTGTACATTAATGTTTTTATCGTACAATAAGTCAAAAAAGAGATATATTCGAAATACCTCTTTAAGACGCCATTTTTTCAATATGGCGGCGCGAGCGGCAAAGATACGAGGTGGCAAAGTGGAAATTCGAAACAAGCACATCAAAATCTATTATACTACCAATTTTCAAAACCCCCGGAAAACTTTCCAGGTAACCCCCTTTTTTTGGACCAAATGACTGTACTATACTTGTTTCTTTCCTTTGGCAACGGTCAGCTTCCTTTTTACTTACGATCGCTTCTCGCTTTTTGTCAGTTGCTAGCCAACTTGCCTTCGCTTTGCTTACTTGCTTTTTTGTGGGATAGGAGCTTTTTGATATTTTATTATCAAAATGAGTGTTTTAAGAGCAATGCAATATGATTTGCGCACGAGAGAGCAGCGGGCTAACGAGTCTTTCGATGAAAGATCTCAACGCAGATCTGTTCGAAATACTGCTGATAGGCTTAGGCGTGCTACTTCACGCCGTGAGCTGCAATTTGCAAATCGAGTTAATTCCGCAAGTGTTTCCGAACACAATTGCGGAATGATGACTGAAATTTGTGAATTTTGTGATGCACTTTACTGGAAAAAAGAACCGAACTCCAGTAATAAATATACAAAGTGCTGTCACGATAGTAAAGTACGTTTACCACGCTTGGGGGAAATTCCCAAAGTATTAAAAGAATTGCTCTCTACCAATTTAATGGAGGCCAAAACTATAGACAGCACATAAGGGCAGTATTCGCTTTCGCTTCTATGGGAGCTGAAGTAAAAACACCCCCCGGGCACCGGCCCGTATTGTTTAAGAATTCACTGCCAGATTTTTCAGAGTTGCTCCACTTTACTCAAATGCCAAATTTAACCTGGCTATGGACAACTCTATATTGTTTATGCCTCTAAAGCGAGTACAATTCGTTTGGAGAATAATCCAAATTGCCTCAGTTCTGTGATAGGGTTTTTAGATATGTCGCTCCGCACGTTAAACTCATATGTGGAATCCTATTTGCAAATGCATATCAATTAATTCAAACAAATCCTACTCAAAATGTCAAAATGAACCTTGCGTACGAATCTCAAAAAAGATAGACTTGCACACTTATGCTTCATAATCTAATGCACAAGTTGCATGAAAAGGCAATTGTCTTTTTAAATGTAAGAAAATGAAAAATGTTTTTCAAAATGTTCATATTGAAAAAAAATATATTCTTTTTTTAACTAAAAATAAAGCTAGACAATTATTGTTGTAGCCGGTGAACGATAGCCCCCCTAGTATGAGAAATGTTCATGTAGACAGCTAATAGCTGAATAACTTTCATTTGGATTTATTGTTTCTGGGGAAAAATCCCTGCAATTGACAAAAAAACTAAAAACTTAAAAAAAAAAAATTAAGATTATTTTGACAATTGCTGTAAAAAACTACAGATTTTAATCTCCGAATTGGTATATTCGTAATCTACGCAAAAAACTGAAAAAAAAAAAAAAAAAGACACCTCACTAGAGATGTAAAATTTCCGGAAATTTTGAAGTGATGGAAAAAAACCGGTTTTTTCCTGTTTTTTTCCGAAAAATTGGAAAAAAATTAAAAATTGACTTTCTTACACTTAAAAAGAGCGTTTTTCAATAGTTTTGTTTTTCTTGGACCATTTAAAAGGTTAATTATTAAAAATACAGTAGAGAACCAATTATCCGGGATGTTTGGGACCACAGCGATCCTGGATAACTGAATTTCCCGGTTTTCTGGATCGCTACGAAGTGATATTTGCCAATTGTTTATAAAACTCAAGTTACTATAACAAATAAATGCATCCTGAAGAGAAAACGATCCAGAAGTGCTTATAGATATTACAATATTAAAAATTTCTGAGCTATATGCCACTTATATGGTATTTATGAAGAAACCGTTCATATTCATTGAGGTATTTCAAAAGAAAAACAAAAAAAAAAAAAGCTCTTCATTTTTTAGAAATTGCCGAAAATGCGTATTTTAAAAAAGTGGCGGAAAAAATCGACAAAATGTTGCCGGTTTTCTGGTTTCCCGGTATTTTGGTTCCCGGATAAAAGGTTCTGTACTGTATATGCAATCAACACATGTTATTTTTCCTGATGGCAGAAATACGCATAATTAGGTAGGTTTTAATAGGAAAAAAATAGCCTTTCTGTTTAATGACTCAAAACTTTCTTGGTCAAACCCCACAAATGAATCATATCGTCATCTCACTGTTAATATTGGATAAAGTGTGTCTAACCCTTACAATTAAATTCTCTATTTTAGACTGCCTTTAAAACTTAATAAGTAGATACTTTCAAACATTAATAATAGTGTTTGAAAGAAAAATCAGAATGATTTTTCTCCTTTGCAAAATAACCTCACTATCTAAAACTGAAAACTATTGAGTTCTGGTTTTTCCCCACCCAATCTAAATCCAAATAAAAATTAAATGACTTTTTTTAAACCTTTCTAATAGAAAACTATAAACTGCGTGATGGTTTCTAAACCTGAACAAAATTTAAACTGGAGTTTCAACTTACTGCACTGCCTTGCTAAGCACGATAGTCGCACCCCAATTTTTCAACAAAACCAGAGTTATTAACCAGAGGTTGCTCTCTGTTTCGCATGTGTTATTAATAAAATGTTTTGTAGTCATTTGTGATCGGAAACCTTTTTTTTTCTAAATCTGCTGAATAAAAAGTCATCACAACAAAATATATGGAGGCGCAGCTCTTTAAAATGCAATATCTCAGTTTGAGCTCAATTGAGATTCTACTATGTGCTTAGCAAGCACGGCAATATACATTTAGTTCGCATAGTCAGCGGAAACCTCGTTCTGTGGCTGAAGTTAAGGCTTATTCATTTCATGAAGAAGTAAATTTAGTTCTTCATTAAAAGGACGTTGGTTTTGTTAAAGAAGTTTCTGTGTAGAGTTGTTGTGTTGAGAGAGTTTTAATAGTTGATAGCGTTGGAATTCTGCTTGGAATTTGCAATAAAGGTAAGTGCACTTACTTTAATATAGTTTTTTTTTTATTATTTAGTTATTTATTTTATATTTTGTGCTACTTTAAATACACAGAACGTTAATAATTATTATCTTAGTACGATTTGAACTCTGAATTGATAGACACATAAAAATTTTTGAAAGATATGTAAACTATTTAAATTAAGTTATTAAATTTTTTGTAAATTTGCTGTCATAATGTTAGTAATATTGCATATTAATGTAAAATTTTGGAAAATATCTAAATACCAAAAAGAAATTAACAATTTTTAACAGAAAATTGATAAATCTATGATATAAAATTAAATATCTATGTGAAAGTTTATTTTATACACACACAAAGTAGAGGAAGTACATCAAAAAAATCAGCTAAAAAGTGCGGTAATGCATTTTGTGTGAAAGAATTCATATTAATAAATGAAAATTTTTGTACATAAGCACTTATCAATAATGAAATAATTTTACCTTTTAGTGGCGACATGTAATTTTTCATAGGAAATAATTTATGTACTTTTATTATCAAAAATACACTAATAGTAGGCCAATAATAAAATCTGTTGTGTTTACAAAAGTTGGAATCTAATCAGAATTTTTTTTTACCTAATTGAGCAGTGGTTCACTTATTACAAAATATTAAAATGTGTTTTTAACATAAATTTCTGTACTTATTTACTATTGCTTTTACATTTTCAATTAAAAATTGTGATGTCCTAGAGTAGAGAACGTAATGTTTATAAAATGGCCAATATTCAAGTATTTCCTGAAAAACTGGATACATTTTATTTATCTTTTTTTCTGCTTTTCAAGCTGAAAATTATCGGGGAGTATGACCAGAAATTGAACATTTTAGCACAATTTCAGTATCCAAATTTCATAATTATCCTAAAAAACTAGTAATTTGTACACGATTTAAAAAAAAATGCTCTTTGATACCTGCAATGTAATTAAATAAGGAAAAAAAACCCGAAAATAATGGCTATATGCTTTTGAATCAAGATGTTTAGGGGATTTAAATGAAAAACAGAAATGCAGGATTTAATAAATTAACGCTTCTAACAATTATACTAACAAAATATTTTCTAGTCATTTCTTTTTTAAAAATTAAATGGAAAAATTCAATTTTTCCGGAATGGAAATAAACCTCCTCGGAAAAAAATGGAAAAAAAACGTTTTTTTTCCGAAAATTTCCGGTTTTTTCCCGACCATTTTAATCTCTACACCTCACCCAACTTTATCCCAAAAATGATACTATTTGCCTAAATTTTGCGTACTAGCCGATAGACTACAACTCTATTTTCTGATTTTGGATTGCTCAGCAATCTTAATGTTATTGACATTTACTATAGCATTATCTCTGCAGAAAATGAAGTGGGAAATTATTTATGGATCTTTTGCAAGGACAGTCAGAAATATTCGGTTTCAATACGATGATAGAAAAATCAAATCGTTTCAGAAACTTCAAAATTTTAAATCAAGAGATAAATACAGTTCGATATTTGAATATCTTTATAGAACAGAAAATAAGAAATGGAAAAGCAATTTTTTGCCAAACGTAAAGTTTTTGACAGATTAAAAATCAAATCAATTTTAACGCATTGTAACTCTTGTGACAAAAAAAAGAAAGAAAAAAAAGCAAGCACTAAAAACAGAAATCAGAAAAAAAAGAAGAAAAAGAGCTAGCACAGAAATCAGAAAAAAAATACCGCATCCGTTTTCCTCAATTAAAGCTAACTAAAGATTTAATCGCAAGCACTAAGTTGAATCATAACATTCAAATACATACATATGGAAGATAAAGAGAGACAGGAGGCAGATTTTCTTTTCTTCTAAAACCTTTTTTTTTTTTTCTTGCACTGCGTTTTTATAGTCGACAAATAACGAATCGTTGCAAGATAAGTTTATTTCGGTCAAGTCAACGATTTTCAAAAGCTAATAAATATGTTGGAGAGTGATTAAAATCTGAACCATGATCAAAAGACTGTTCTTATGCTTGAATCTGATGAGTAATGTGAGAAATTCAGTTTAGTAATCCATTCATACTGTGAGAATACACTGCACCAAAACCTTTAGCGAGGCGACTTTGTTGGTCCGCCATTACTACGATGGAGGAAAGTCGGGGAGCCTCAGAGTGTATTCGCAACTCACCAGGGGTGCCGAATAACATCCTAGGGAGTCTCAGAGCGCATGCGCAACTTTCCAAAGGTGCTGAATGATATCCTTTGATACTACCTCGCCAAAATTACACCTTGAGGCAGGGATGCCATCTTTTTTCCACCCAAGGGAAAGAAATTATCTCTTCTATGGCACCTTTCATCATTATAGTGTATGTACCACTTTTCTGCATGGTATGTAAATTAATTTCTGAAATAAAAAACCTATTCCTGCCATTGACGATAAATTATAGTTAAAAAGCGCTCTTGTTTCCGACCCTCCTTTTTCGATCCCATAACTGCATGGGTGATTTAATTTTTATTGGGAACTGTCAGATGAAGCTAATATTTTATGTGACTAAAGTTACAGAAATATTGATATCTTGTTACTCGAGAAATCCGTAAAAATGGGAATTTTCGGCAGTTAAAATACTTTGATAATTTACTGTATATAGTGACCTTAGCTTGGAACGTTTTCTACACTTGTGGAGTCAGCAAAGAAAATGAAAAAGTGTTTTCGCGACTTTCAAGATTCTTTTCCGAAAAGATGAAAACGAGTCAAAATTGAGAAGCAAAAGCTTTTTAGCCCATGTGTTCAACTATACAATTCCAGAAAAAGTATTTTTTGAAAAATGGGAACCTCCCCCAGCACACCATTGACATTGCAACGTATTGAAATGGAAAGGGAAATCGTTTTTTTTTTTTTTTTTTTTTTTTTTTTTTTTTTTGAAGCAGTTTTGATCCATTCAATATCGAATCATGTTCATCTCGATCATTGCACAACTCGCTTTACATAAACATACTTAACATTCTAAAGATACCTATTTCTTTTTCAGTTCCACTGCTTATTGATGAGAGTCTTCTGCGAGATAAAACTACAGTGGAAGAATATTCACGAACCAAACTTATTTGTGCTGTTAAAGAAGGAGACATTCCAGCTATTTTTCATTGGCTGAAAAATGGACTGCCATTTCTAGCTCACGGAAATGTGACTCAGCAAGATTTTGATGACTCATCCATTCTTACATACGCCAATGTTCACGCCACTGACAGAGGCAGATACACATGTGTTGCAACAAATTCAGTCTCAGCAGTTAATAGGACGACACAGCTTATAGTGAATGGTGAGCATAATTATTTACATACCTCTTATACATGTGACAGTTAGACAATTATACTTCTTATCAAAACTGCTCAAGTAATCATTGCTGATGTATGAAGTGCAGCCACTTTATTCATTCCCGACAAGTGTAAGTTGAGCTAGTATTGGAATTTAGCGAGTTTATTGTGTTACTAGCATTTACATATTTTATTAATTTTACAGGAAGAAAGCGGTTTGGGAATAATTGGTTTTGGTAATGAATTTTATTTTTCACTTATAACTTTCAATTAAATCTTTCTTAGTTTCTCTTCTATTCTACTGTAGCCATTTTGAATACGTGTCAATGAATAAACTTCTAATACGAAATTATTTTTAGCAAACAATTGTTCTGGCTGCAATTCAAATTCTAAAACAACTTTTTAGCTTAGAATGTTATTGTTACTTTCACAAGAAAAATGAGTAGTACGGTAATAATTGCTTTTAGTAGGGACTTTTTTCCCTATTATATAAATCAGAACATAACTAATCCTTTAGAATTTTATTGTTAATTTTAGAGTAAGAATGAGCAGTTTGGTTTCGTTATTTAATAGGAAATTATACCTTAAATTTTTTATTTGCCATTTACGGAGTGTGTTAAGCATGCGCTACTTGACATCGCTTTTATCTCTTTAGAAGTTGTTTTAAAAGCAATTTTCAGTTGAAAAATGGATAAATGCTCCTCAAGCAGATATTTTTCAAAAAATTAAGGCTGAATGATCTCTGTTAGATTAAAAGCAATTCAAAGCAGGTATAGAAGAGGATAATATTAGGAATAAGCAATGTAGACAAAATTTGAATCTTTCTTTTGGGAAATTAAAAAGCTATAGCCTAGAGACGAATTACAACGAATTAATTCCATTTTGCTTCATTTTCTTTTGTCCAGACGATATTACTTTCGAGTACCTAGCACTATTCATCTTGCCTGAAGGATGGCAAAAGCCATATACTCTTTCAAAGTACGTCCTTTCAATAATCAATTTTCCTAACTGATTTAGAGGTAAAAGGTATTGAAGATTTTTGCTTGTCCTCCTTCCTTAAAGTACGGTTGAATGACCACTATCCAGCTTTGGCCCCCATCCAAAGCCTACAATTATTAATATCTTTGGTTCAATGCAACAGTAAAAATGAAGATTTTGCAGACAAGGCACTATCTTAAGTAATTTAAATATCTGTGGAACCTCAACTCAGAACAAGTTGTATTTTTCTTTTTTGGTGGTACTTCGGAAAAAATCACCAAAACTAGCATGGTTGCAAAATTAAAAGCTGAAGTAGAAGATAATAAAGATGATTGTAATGAAACGGATACCTAAGTCCAGCTCAATCTTAAAGAAATGTACAGTTTACTGGGCAAGTAAGAAGATAATTTCGTTTAGTCCCGAACTTTAAATGTTTAAAAGAAATCCGAAACCCACACAGAGTTTTTAAATACTAATTCCGATAAATCATATAAAAACAAATTGATATAAAATATCTTTAAACGAGCAATTCTTGTACACACACACACACACACACACACACACACACACACACATATATATATATATATATATATATATATATATATACAGGGTGAGTTCGATCGAATCTGCCATACGAAAAGGGGTGATAGAAGAGCCCAAGTGGAGTACAGAACCACCCATTAGCGGTGTCAATTCGTAACCGTAACCGAGTTATGGTATATTTAAGGAAAATTCGCAAAAAAACAAAATTCTGAGAAAAAGACCAATTTCTGAAGTTCCTGTTGGGTCTACGCACAAAATAAGCACATATTTCGAAAGAACAGAAAAAATCCTTTAAAATGACATCTTTTTCATCAAGATAGTCGCACTTTATAGCGAGTTACAAGCTTTCAAACACTGGAAACACTCAAAAATGAAATTTCATCAAACTTTTCAGTCAAAAATTTCAGAAACAACCGTATGAGCTACAACCTATCAAATCTACTAAAAACTGGCCCATTTCACTAGCTTTCAGATGATACAACAGAAAATCACATTGGGCTTTAAGTTCAGCAGATATTCTGGCTTTTGTTTGTAACAGTATGAAAATCGCCCTTCGTCAAAATAGGGAAACTAGCGAAGATTCATAATTTTATGTTCTAAATTTTATATTTCATGTAAATGTACTGTTTCCTTTATTCAAGAAAAGGAAAGTTTTAAAGCTAAATATTAAATTGTAACACTTTATTGAGTTAACAATCACAACAGAAGACCACAACACGAAGAAACAATGGAAGCATTACTTTAACGCGCTTTTCACAAAGAAAAATTCAAAGTAAATGAGTTACACTAACACCTATGAGTCTATTTACATGTAAGCAATCTTAAAAATTTCCCAGAGCTACTGAAATTATCATACCCCACACCAGATAGAAGCCCTTGGCCTTTTGCGAGCGGAAACTACCGTCGCTCTCAATGAAATTTCATTTTCACTTTTGCTACCGCTCCATCAAGCCAAATGCGCAAATCCTACCAACTGGTTGCATCCGAGCAGTAAATTGCTTGTTTCAAGAGTCCCCAAACAAAGAAGTTCACTGGCGTCAGGTTTGGTGATCTAGGTGACCAAGGAATGGGACCCAAATGACCAATCCCTTGCTGATTGTTCTGTCAGAAAGTCTCGAACTGCATTTGAAGAATGTGCAGAAATACCACTGTGTTGGAAAATTATTTCCGCTCTCTCCCAAACAGAAGTAACATAAAGTAAATCAGGCAAGCACTGATTCCAGAACCTCTAAATATTCTATTCCTGTCAGGTTACATTGAAACTCTATCAAACGATCGCCGATTACGCCAGACCTTTAAGCTAAATCACATTTGAAACCACGAGTCTCGGATTAGTATCGCAACAGTGTATCAATTTAAGTTCCTCTAAGGAAACAATCTTCACACAAATAAACCTTCAATACATGGAATATATTCAAATTTGTCACTAACATATGCTACTTTCGCACTCAATCGGATATGCAAATTTCTTCTAACCATTTCACACAAGAGCATTGGTTTAGCAACCCAGATCTCCAAAACGAGTAAAAATTTTGCAGATGTCTACTAGGCTGAGACATTCAACTACATCATTTCCTAAAAAAAAACTGGACAGGTGAGTCGATGTTAACTCGAAGTTGCACGATACATGTACATTTCTGTGGCATCAGTATTTTGAACAAAATTCATTTTCAACCTTATTTAAACTTATCATTCCAAAAGCGATTCAGCTTAAGAGCAAGAATCTGAGAAACTGTCACGCCTAGCATTATGAGGTGATTCATGACCTCTCAGATTTTCTCCCAAAAATTACCAAATGTTTATTATCTTATTGAAAGACCAAATCCAGAATGTTTTGCTCTAAAGTTGAGTTGTTTAGTTTTTATGGATCCCTAAAGTTGAAGGTGCGGCATCAAAAATTAAGCGAATTTTCAAGACATGGAAGTTGCTGTGAGCCAAAACTCTTACCAGGAACTGTTTAACTGAAATTTTCTTTTTGTATATGGAATATAGAAGGTTGAAACTTTACAAAATGAATGTAAAATTTGTGGTAAGTTGTTGCCGTAAGGTCAGTGAAGGCCCTCAAAACAGGCATTTTTGACGTTTTTTAGCGTTTTTGAGGTCCAAAAACAGCTTGTACATTTCAGTTGGCACGGCAAAAGTAGTGTCGTTTGAAAGACCAGTGTAAGCACTTTAAAATAATGTATAAATAACCGAGGAAAGTTAAACGTGCTTTTAGTTGCGTAAGGCCGAAATATGAAAAATGTCATATTTTCCGATATTCAAACGGTCATAACTTCCTCTGCCAACAACATATTGAAAGATTTTTTTTGCCAATGTCATGCTCTATTCTTTGTCTTAACAGAACAGTTGAGTCCTTTGAGGC